>JAYMSV010002217.1:0-11410 GCA_036897745.1 Erodium moschatum
CATAATATGATAGAATTTTGAACTCCTCTCCCCTTCTCTCAACCATTTAATTCTAGCCTTTTGAGTCCACACTTTGGCCAAGGATTTTAATTTATGAATGAGTAGTGCACTATGGAGGGCTCTACTGACACTTTCTGCTTCTGTTAATATTCTGCTCTAAATTATTTTATCAACACTGTCAATCTGCACCTGTAATAAATTAATCTCTTCCTACAAAATACCAAATACCTCAACATTCCACTACCTTAAAAAATCCCTAAGAAGCTTTAATTTGCACCAAATAGTATACTGTGGGTTCCCCATAATTACTGTGGATGCCCAAAAATTACTGACAGAGGAAAGGAACAAGGGGTGATCCAACCAGGCATTTATGAATTTGAAAGGTCTTGGACCCCAATCTACATAGGGATTAGCTAGAATGATTGGTTTATGATTAGAAACATATCTGGAAAGGTTGACTTGTGATAAATTTAGATACAAGGACAGTACTTGTATACTCCTAACTGATCTTCTTCCTCCTGTGAACCAGTTTGATGCAGCACGATTGTCTGAATATTCTCCAACAAAAATTCAGTCCTTGATGAATCAAAGGTGTCCTTGACCATTAATGTGCTTGGGGAATTTGCTGCAGTGAATGTTTCTCCTGTGTTGTCTACTATATTTAAGGGCTCTCCTAGTTCTGAATCTTGAACAATCCCATGTGGCATTCCTTTTGTCTCAGCAACCCTATTAATGATATTTTCCAACCTCCCATCATTATCAATAAATGTTCCTTGGGCTTCTTCAACCATGACATCTTGGCTTGTGAGATTGAAGCGTCCTTCTCCTTCCACGGCATGTTGGTATGAGTGATCAAGATCTGGGACATAATTTTCCTTCATCAAAAAACCTGCATTACAATCTGCACTTAAATGTTTAATATCAGTCTCTCTTAGGGCTTGAGTATGAGTTGGAGAAGGGGTGGTGAATTGACTTGAGCTAGAACTAGTATCTGCTGAAGAGTCTGTTGCTTTGTTGATTGGTGAGTCCCATTGTGGGAGGAGATTGCTGTTAATAGAGGAAACCCAAGCCTGATAGCATTCTTTTCCCAAATAGAACTTAGTTACCTTGTTTACTGGTTGGACATAATCTGTATGAATTAATACTAATGCTTGCTCAAGATTTCTTCCTTGAATCGAGGATGGATGTGTGTAGATCAGTTCTCCCACCTCCTCCACTGCTACAACCATTGTCTCCTCACACCATCCATGGAATGGGATTCCATGGATAGAGACCCATTATAGTTTACCAGGTTTCAAACAAATAGCTTGTTCATTTGTGAGGATCATGAACCAGTTCAATAACCAATTTTCATTTTCTTCTAAGATAAGTTTTTCAAAGTCTTTATCTGGGCAGGAGACTAATACACACCTGTTTCCCAGATCTCTCACTTGTATTTCTGTATCTCCCTTTGCAACTATTTCGCTTGAGCACTTAGATTTCTATAAGATATGGCAAGATGAGACCTCTGAAGTAGCTCCTTTTGTGCTGTTACCACTGAGCCCGTTGGCATTAGATTTTCAAATTTACCCTCATGGATTTGAATTTTTCTTCTCTACTGAAGGTTCGTGTTGTCTTGTTGGTGCAGGCTCTTGTTTTTTCTCCAAGCTTTTGCCAAAAATACACTGTAACCACATAAGTGCCAACCATTGTACTTCTCTATTGCCGCTAGCATTCCCTCCTCTTCTTTGAATTTTAAGAACGCGAACCAGCGTCCTCTTAGGTTTGGTTTACTCGGAGCTTCCACTACTATGATTTCTCCAGCTTCCTTGAATTTTTCCTCCAACCATATGCAAGATACTCTAGGGGGATATTGCTGATGAAAACCCAGAATTCCGGTGTTCCATTGTTTACTTCAGACCAGCCCCTATCGCCTACATCATTGACCGACGGTCCTAGTATCCTTCTCCATCTCCTTTCAAAATCATTGGTTGGGAATCTTCCATTCCTCTCTTCCTCGAGTTAAAAGTCTCCTTTTCAAAGCCTGGCGGAGGACCAATAGAGGATGAAGAAGCTAACCCTTGATTCTCCGATGTGTGAGTCCTTGCGTCCTTTATTTCCCCTCTTTTGTTCTTATCTTGTCTCACCTCCTGGCCAAGTGACCTTGTCTGATTGAAAGATATCTGGACATAGTTTAGTGCTCCTGACTTGTCTAGCTGAATATCCCTTGCTCTCTTGCCATTGATGTACTTTGTCCCATTCGGAGACCTTATTTCCCTGCCTGGAGAGGAACCTAAAGCCCTTAATTCCTCCTCTGTATACCCCCCCCATACCAGTCTAAGTTGTGAAATTTCCTTCGGCTGATGGTTTCCACGCTCATGTTCTTCCTTCTTCAACCCGTCTTCAAGCAATCTTCAAAGTTTCTGCATAATCATTGTTCCGCATTGTAGCACTCTGAGGGAGAGTTTTCACTGCAATATTATAGATGTGCAAGAAAAATTTTCAACTAAAATTAAATACAAATTTTCTTTAATAATGGATTCCAATCCGACGTCAAAACATAATAAATGATTTGATATATATTATATGTTCGCCTAACACCAACAAGATTGTTAAATTTTCAGTGAGTATAAGTCCGGTGTAGGAGGTGCAAGTTCCGCCGATAAGATTTAAGAGTTGGCCGGATTCGTCGAACTCCTTGTTAGAGGAAAAAGAGGTGCCGGAGAGGGGGACTGTGTTTTCATCGGAGAAGAAAACACAGGAGAAAGGGGAGGAGCAATCAAATCCCGATTTGTTAGGGAATGGAGAGAAGGAATTCGTCTCAGAAAAGGAAACAGAGTGGGGATTAGTGGAAAGATATTATCCGAGCGCCAATTTGAGTTTGAATTCGCCGCACTCAGAGTGCTTATTGGAGGCATCTCAGGATAACTCGGTACCGGTAGGGGGAGGACAATTGCAAGAAGGAATAGAAAGAAAGGAGTTAAATCCAAAGAGGACAAGAAGGAAACAAAATAAACATGCTACGACAATAATTTATCACACTAGGTCAAAGAGCAAGGAGAGCAGAAAGTGTGGGGAGCAAGGAAGCGGTGCAGGAAGTTTATTGGGCCCTCTAACTATGGAAAGTCGGGTTGGGCAGAAGGCCCGGGGGCAGGAGACATTAGCCTATCTAAAAAAGATAGGTTTCAAAGCAATTGCTAAGGATGACTCTAATATCGACCAGTTGCAGAACCTGCACGTTGAAGTCAATAAGCGCCTAGAGTTTGAGGAAGATTCGGAGGACGGGGAGTGGGAGGAAGACGGTGAGGGTCTCGACCGTAACGAGATCGCCTGACTTTTAAAGATGAAATTCCTCTCATGTTCCGGGATGAACTCCTCCCAAAAAAGGAGGAGTATGAAGGATTTAGTGAATAAAGAGAGGCCGCACTGCATTTTGTTACAAGAAACCAAGATGACAATTGTTCATGCCAAATTTTTGAGAGACTGTGGTATTGGCGATGGGTGGAAATGGGAGGTGGTTGGGGCAAATGGTGCGGTAGGTGGTGTAGTGTTGTTATGGAAGAGTAATATGTTCCATATGGAGTTGGTTGATAGTTTTGAGAATGTGATATTGTGGACAGGAAAGGCAGGACCTAAGATGGTGAAGATGACGATGATTAATGTGTATGCACCATGTGGATTAAGGGAGAGGGAGGCGTTGTGGAATAAAATTGTGGCAAAGGTGGATTCTATGGAGGAAGTCTTAATTATAGGAGGCCATTTCAATGCCATTATGCATTCAGGTAAAAGGAGAAATTGTGGCCCGGCAGGCAAAAGTACTAAAGACTTTGTGGATTTTGCAAGGAAGATGGGAGTGGTAGACTTTGTGAATCTCTTTTACTTGGTATGGGTATTGATCCAAGGCGTCTTGACTCGATCGTTTTTTGGTTTCTCCAGGAGTGATTGCACTTTTGGGGACGCTAAAACAGAGTGGGAAACCGAGGGCTATATCGGACCATAGGCCCATGGTGTTGGAGGAGGAGGACGTAAACTGGGGTCCGAAACCAGTGAGATTCGTGAATGTATGGGCTGATCATAAGGCCTTTGTGCCTATAATGAAGGAATTGTGTGGAGCACTGGGTTGTTTCGGGTCGGCAAGTTATAAATTATGGGCTAAATTACGTGCTTTGAAAGGATCTTTAAAGCTTTGGGGGAAGGAGGTATTTGGAGAGGTAGAAAAGGATGTGGACAGATTAACTGGAGAAGTGGATAAGTTTGATAGCATCGTGGAAGAAAGAAAATTAACAAAGGATGAAAGTTGTGCAAGGGCTTTAACTCAAGCTCAACTGATTCGAAAAACAAAACTACTAGCCAGAATGTGGTGCCAGAGAGCGAGGAGAAAGTGGTTCAAGGATGGTGATCGTTGTTCACGATATTATCACTGTTTGGCCAATTTCATAGCCACGATCAATAGAATCCATCAGTTAAAAATAGGTGCCTCAACCCTCTTTGATCCAACAGACATCAAAGCTCATATCAAGGAGCATTTTGCAGAACGCTTTGCTGAAATGGAGGTAACATTAGAACTCCCGAATCTCCCTTTCCAAAAACTGTCGAGTAGGCAGAGAGACAATTTAGAAGGCTCGTTCACGGAGGAGGAAGCAAAACAAGCAGTGGATGCTTGCGGAGGGTCAAAAGCACCCGGGCCCGATGGGTTCACATTGCGCTTTTTTCAGGTAGCTTGGGATGTTGTGAAGCCAGAAGTCATGTATTTTTTGATGGAGTTTTATGTAGATGGAGTGATCGGGAAGGGATTAAATTCCAGTTTTGTGGCCTTAATTCCAAAACACCGGCGCCCGGAACGTGTTGAAGACTTTAGACCAACTAGTTTGGTCACGACGCCTTATAAGATCTTGGCGAAGCTGTTGTCTAGAAGGCTGAAAGAAGTTCTGTCAGACTTGATTTCAGATTGTAAGAGTGGGTTTGTAGCGGGGAGACAATTGGTTGATGGAGTCTTGATAGCCTCGGAAGTCATCAATATGGTGAAGAAATCAAAAGAGGAAGTTGTGATTTTGAAGTTAGACTTTGAGAAAGCTTATGACAAGCTGAACTGGGGGTATCTAGATTCAGTGATGAGTGCTATGATTTTTGGAGATAGATGGAGACGGTGGATGCAATTTTGCTTTCGTGCTTTTTTATCAATCCTGGTGAATGGCTCGCCTACTGAAGACTTTGCCATCACTAATGGACTTCGTCAAGGCTGTCCTCTTTCTCCATTTTTGTTCTTGTTAGCAGTTGAGGGCTTGCACCAGACTTTGGAAGCAGGGATTATGAATGGGGAATTTCGAGGGGTGAAGGTGGGGGAGACGGGTGTGGTAGTGTCTCACTTGTAGTTTACGGACGATACCTTGTTGATAGTAAAGGCTGATGAGGTTGAGTTGCGAGCTTTGCAGAGGAACTTGTTTGCCTTTCAGTTATGCTCAGGTTTGAAGATCAATTTTAGCAAATCAAGAGCAGTGCTTCTTAATGCAAAGACTATGACTCAAGTGGAGGTTGAGAGCTCTTTGGGGTGTGCAGGAGGAGTCTTGCCTATGACTTATTTGGGTTTTAGTCTTGGTGTGAACCCTAGGTTGAAAAAGACATGGGAGCCTGCACTGGAGAAGTTTAAGCCTTCCTTGGGATTGTGGTAGGCACGGTACCTATCTATGGGAGGAAGAATAGTTCTCATAAAATCTTCCTTGAGTTCCTTGCCTCTTTTCTTTATGACTTTGTTAAAAGCACTTAAGAGTGTTATTAAAGAGATGGAAAGGTGGCAGAGGGTCTTTTTGTGGAGAAGTCACGGGGAAGGCCGTGTTTTTCATAAGGTTCGCTGGGATTTGGTCACAAGACCGAAGGAGGAAGGATGGTTGGGCATAAGAAGGTTGGAGGAGATGAACAATAGCTTGCTTGCTAAGTGGTGGTGGCGCTTTGCAGTGGAAGGTGATACTTTGTGGAAGAAGGTTATTTGCGCTAAGATGGGGTAGGATTGTAGAGATTGGGATCTTTCAAAAGTTGATCGAAGTGGAAATTCAGCACTTTTTAGTCATATTTTGGCCTTGTCGTCCGAGCCAAGGTTCAGTAGCTTGTTTGGTGAGCAAGGAATGGAATGGCGTTTGGGGTCAGGTACTTGAATCTCTTTCTGGCACGACGTGTGGGTGGGTATAGGAGCTCTTCATTTTAGATATCCCAGATTGTTTTCGTTGCGGTCCTGAAGTCGGGAAAGGTTGGAGAGTTTTGGGACGATGACGGGTGGTTTATTGAATTCAGGCGCCATTTGTTACCATGGGAGGAGGATAAAATCTGGGCCTTGATTGACGAACTTATAGTTTTAGAGGTTGATTTCTCGCGTGAAGATGGAGTTGTCTGGTTACCGAACAAGGAGGGCTTTACGGTGGCAGAGACATATGTGAATCTGGTATCGCCAGCGAGTATTTCTTTTCCGTGGGCTCGGTTTTTGTGGGTTTCTAAAGTTCCTCCAAAATTTTGTGCAATGGTGTGTCTTGCGGCTCATAATGCTCTTCCAACGACATGTTTTTTGGAGGAGCGGGGGATGCATATTATTCTGAATAAGATGCTTTGTTCGATGTGTGGGTATGTTTTCGAAACAACGGGCCATATTCTCCTACATTGCTTAGTTGCCGGGGCGGTGTGGGCTAGGATTATGAGGTGGTGGAATCTTGGTTGGGTTATGCCGAAGTCAGTAGGAGACCTGTTGTGTTGTTGGCCGGGTATGGGAAGGAAGAAGTGGAGAGTGGCGTTGGTGCAGACATGGTATTCAGTTTTGTGGTTCTTATGGATGTTGAGAAACTCGGCGACTTTCAACAAAGAGATGGAGACGTTAGATGCAGTGGTTTCGCGCATAAATAACTATACATTCGGTCTGGCGTGGGACGCAGGGTTATTGGGGAGGAAGGTGTCTTTTGCGAATTGGATTTTGAACCCGTCTGGTTGTCTAAAGTGCCGAAGAACTGGTGATGGGAGGATGGGGACTTCGGGTGGGCTGGGCTGAGGCTTTGTGAAGTGGGCAGTTTGTGTTGGGCCAGCTTTTTTCTTTTTTAAATGTGGGTATTTTTTGTGTTTACGTCTTGAGGGATCTTTTTGGGTCCTTTGCCTTTAGGTTCGTCTTGTAACCAAAGGTTGAGTGATTAATAATATTTTCAATCGCTCTTCAAAAAAAAAAAGCCATAGAGGCCCGTTCTGTGCCTGTTCTAACGTGGCCGGGTTTTCACATACCAGATGCACTTTTATGTATTCTGCGACTTTTTAAGTAATACACCTTTGTGTTTACGTTTCAGAAAAAAAGCCTATCAACGATGAGCTCTCCTTCACCCATTCCTACCTCTCTCTCCGTCTTTTCTAGGCGTCCTCTTAGCTCAACTATTATTGCTCTTCATCAATAGGGTCACTAATCTCTTGGCTTAGTCTTTACTAAGCTTCGATTGGGTATGTTATTGTTCACCCATTAATTGGAGCACCCAGATGGTTTCCGATCATCCGTATATGGGGGCGGCCTCCTTAGACTCAACCAGCTCTTCCTTCTAGGTTAGAATCCCGCGCCAACGTTATCATTTCCGTCGAATCAGAGTACTCATGCGCCGGTGAGTTTGTATGCTTATTACCTCTTCGTTTACCAAGAATTTCCCTCTCTTTTCTGCTAGGGTTTTGTTAACTATTGTTTACATTGCTTTTATTTCTCTGGTTGCAAGTGTTTTTTTTTCCGGATAAGCGCATAAATGTTATTAATAGATGAATCTCTGGAAAGTATCTAAAAGGACCAAAATGATTACAACAAGAGCTCGGTCGATGGGAGCTCAAAATGGGAGAAGCCCGAGCACTATAGGACGAAAAGTCCTGAAAACAAGTATCCAAACAAACAAAACAAGACCACCAACCAGATAAATACAATTACTCTTCGTCGTATCACTGGCCATCATCAGAAGCCAAGTTCGGATCTTCTAATGACTTTTCCTTAAGATCATTTGAACTAACCCGTTTCAAAGAACAAGTCTTGGACCTTGTGTTATAACTGTGAGGAGCACACGGTGTAGACACAGATTTGGTAACCCTTATCAGAGTCATGTTCTTCCCCGAAGAGTTGATACCGAGCGAGGCGGAAACTTCTACCATGGACCAAACTCTCCCTAGTCAGGTTCCCTCTTAACCTTCCTCGAAGGACCTGCAACACGCGTAACACTAGTTAGAGCCGAATGAATTTTGGGAGGACGACCCTTACGATTAAGGAGAGCGTCCTTTCATGAACTATCCACCGGGATCTCCAACCCACCCGCGGCCTCAACCGCAACAAAACCCATTGCCGGAGCCGCTGTAGAGTCAGAAGTACTTGGACCTGCAAGAGCTGCAACTCAATCCCATAAGTTCTATGCCAACCCCTCCTTAAGTCGAGTCCATAAGTTGTTCAAGTGCAAGCTGTTTCGAAGACACAACATTAGCCACGGTATTGTGGGCTTTAGAGAATGGTACTGTATCAACCTTTTCAGAATGGCCTTCCACACAATTGGCCTGAATGAAATATGCGGGCTCTGTAGGGCCCAACTTAGAGTCAAACTGAGTTGTACTCGGGATCGCACAGAACAGCTAGGTTAGCCACCAAAATGTCCGGGATCATATAATCTTGAGTATTACGCACGAGATTCCCTACACATTTCAGCTCTATAACCTTCGGCTACTTGCTATCGAACGTGGACTCCGACGAGAATTCAATCACCGATGCGTCGCTCTTATCCAAATGGAACACAATCCTCAATGCGATGGTACGAGGAGCCTGAATTATATTGGATTCAGACTTCGCAGATTGCCTGCGTGAGCTGCCTTGTTATGTCTCAAGCTTCCGGACAATGACGCTGGCATAAGTTCGATCACATCTTGACCGTGACCTCACCATCCCGACGCTTCATAGAGCCATAGCATGGAGGACTCAAACACATTGTTTTGATTGCAACGACTGTCTTTGTCTTTTCCTATCGAGCTAGAACGGCCAACAAAACATGTCTATCCATCTTAAACCCATGTAAACTCTGCACTACTGACCAGGCTGATTCCAGTGAGGAGTATTCAATGAATCCAAAATACAGACCCTTTTGGTTCGATCATTTCAGAACTGAAACAAATGAAATATTGCCGTAGGTTCCGAACTTATTTCGAACCAAGCTTCAGCGGACTCAAAAGGAAGGATGCTCACGAAGACCTTCGATTGTGTCACTGTTGCAGCTTCGAGTCAGACCTGAGCTCTGCTAGCCTTTCTCACGGCGACCTTCGATTGCTTCCCTTTTCAGGTGCACCGAGCCGGAATGCTATGTTCGAGCCCCTCAACCAAAGCTTGACATCACCCTTGTTGGTGTGGTTGGAGCAGGGCTTTCCACGGAACGATCTCTCCGCATTCAGAGTAGACCATGTTGGAGAAGTGATCCAAAATCACATCTCTACTATCACAAGTACATGTTGCAACTTAGAAGCTAACACAATCCTATTGTGATAAAGGTTATTGTGTTTCCTTTTTCTTAGTAATGGGTAGTTAATTCAATGTTGGGTGGTTTTCTGTTATTAGGACCCTATTAGTAAGGAGTCCACTTTGTATTGATAGTCTATAAATAACTACATAATTTACCTTCATAAATGCAATGACAATTACAACAAATATTCTCTAATTAAAATCTTGTCTTTAATATTCACTACTTGATATTTCTCTACATTTGGTATCAGAGCCTTAAGCGTGAAGAAGATGGCAATGACAAATAGAGCAAGCATGACACAACCATAACTACCAATATTCAAAGGTGATAACTATGAATAATGAAGTATAAAGATGAAGACTTTCTTCAAATATCAAGATTTATGGTATTTTGTAGAAAATGGCTACAATCAGAAAGACGAGGAGGCAAAGTTGAGGGTGTCCGTGAAAAAAGAATCCAATGCATTATTCATCATTCAGCAAGCAGTACGTGAGACGATCTTCTAAAATATTGCAAGAGTTTCGACGACAAAGGAAGCATGGACAATCTTGCAGGTGGCATATCATGGTTCATCAAATGTAGTAGCTACCAAACTGCAAACAGTACACAAAGAATTTGAGAACATTCAAGTAAAGGATGGCGAAGATGTGCATGCCTATTTCTCAATGATCACAGGCATAATGAATCAATTGAGAGCTTATGGTGATACCATAAGTGACTGCAACAATTGGCCAAGGTACTAAGGAGCTTACCAGCAAAATTCGATTATGTGACTGCAACAATTGAAGAGTCCAAAGACTTATCCACCTACACTTTAGATGAGTTAATGGGATCTTTGCAAGCACATGGGCCTTAAATTAACAAATCTAAGAAGGAAAAGAAGGAGATACAAGTTTTATAGGTCAGAGGTGAAAGCAGTGCTAGATATGGTGGAAGAGGAAGAAGAAATAATACCTTCAGAAGAAGAGGCTATGGAGGCAGAGGAGGGGTGTTCGAAAACAGACCTAAAGGTAACAATCATTGCCATCATTGTAAACATTTTGGCCATGTAAAGGCAGGCATGTCATTTTGCCGAGGAATCTCAGGAGGAGAGACTTTTTATAACTCAATTAGAGTTAAAAGAGTCAGAATCTCAGCTGTGGTATGTTGACACTGGTTTCTCGAATAACATGATTCGAGGCAAGATCAATTTTAAAAAAAATGGCGAAGTACAAAAAGCATAAGGAAAGAAAAGTCAAGCTTGGTGATGATCATGAGCTGCTTATTGAAGGAAAAAATGTTGTTGTCATTAATGCAGAAAATGACAATACAAGGATTCTCAATGATGTTCAGTTTGTTCCTTCGCTGACTCATACTCTTCTAAGTGTAGGAAAACTGATGTCAGATGGATTCATCATCCCATTTGATGACGGGCAGTTCATAATGAAAAGCATTAGTACCAGAGAAGTGGTAGCTCAAACTGAGATGACTGGGAACAAAATGTTTCTAGTGAATCTTTCTAAATTCATGCTAACTAATATGACATTGGCAGCAAAGGGAAAATATGAAGCCAATATTTGGCATTTGAGATGTGGTCATCTCCATGAGAAGGGACTTGCATTGCTAGATAAGAAGGGTATGGTAGAAGTCTTACCAAAAATGAAGTCAATCGACATGTGTGAAAGCTGCATCTATGGAAAGCAATCTAATAAGTCGTTTCATGTTGGGCGAGCTTGGAAAACAGTTGAGTGCCTGGAACTGGTTCATGCAAACTTATGTGGACCAATGCAAACTGAGTCATTTGGAGGTAGCTACTATTTCCTCTTAATTATTGATGATTACTCACGAATGAGTTGGATTTATTTCCAGAAGACAAAGGTAGAGACATATGCAGACTTTGTTAAGTTCAAAGCACTAGTGGAGAATAAAAAAGGTTTAAAAATAAAAGTACTTAGAACTGACAG
>JAYMSV010002218.1:0-11407 GCA_036897745.1 Erodium moschatum
CTCATAGGTTCCAAGTAAATTATATGTGTATGCATACCAGCCACCCTACAAGGCTAGCTAATGAAGCAATTTCAGTAAAACTAATTTCCCCATTCAATTCAACAAAATTTCAAACAAGATGGCAACAATATTGCAGAATACCATTAGAATCAAAACCCTAGAAGTGAAACCCCCAAATCAAGATGGCAACAACATTGCAGAATGCCAAATTCATGATAATGAACCTTAAAACCCCCAAATCAGTTGGAACCCAAACTGAAACCCTAAAACCCCCAAATCAGTTCGAACCATAACTGAACCCTAAAACGCACAAATCAATTTCCTATAAACCATAACAAAACGAAAGTCCCAAATCGTGATAGAGTTAACAATGCTTACCTCTAAAGATGAATCGGAGCAACCACGTTCTGCTTGTAAATCAACAAAAAGAAGATGAAGAGTGAAGAGCTGAAGATTATGGTCTCGGCGAAGTGAAGAGTGAAGAGCTGTAGATTATGGTCTCGGCGAAGTGAAGAGTAAAGAGCTGAAGATGATCTCGACTAGGTGAAGAGTGAAGAGTGAAGATGATTTCGGCTAGGTGATGGGCAACATATTCAACCATCAATTTTAAAGGGCATAATAGACTTTTTACATGCCCAACATAACTGTCGTTACCTTCCTTAAATGGAAAGTGCAATAGTTGTTGGTCAACGTTGCTACATGAGAAATTAAGTTTGGTTGGGTTAGGATTTGAGAACATCCAAAAGGTTAGGGATAGGACATGGAGTAACCCCATTATTTAATATGCATGAGTTTTACACCTCATCACACCACCTAATGCCAAATATTTGTGCTTTTCTCAAGCCACTCTTGTCTAATTTGTGTCCTTTACCTTTTCTCCTCATACATAATCTACAGGTTCCAGCTTCTTCTTCTTCTTCCAAGTTACAATCTTTAGCTAGAAATTAGAATACCCAACTGAGATTTTGCATTAGTTTATTGTACAAAAGATAAGAAACCCATTTTCAAAATAACTCAGTTACTTTCACTTAGGAGTTAGTCAACAACACACTACTGGTAGTGGTGTCCATGCATCAATTCATAGATCACTCACATCCTCACTCGTGCCTCATGGCTTGAGTTGTAAGCTTTTACTTCAGAATAGCTATCCATTTCCTCACCAACCTGTCCTGCAATTCTTTTTCATCACTCCTCTTCAATTGAGTTAGGTCTCATCTCTCTGGCCCTTGTTTGGGTTTCTCCAGTTGTTCTGGCCAAAACCCACTTCAGTTCGAAGCTTTTCTGGGGAAGAAGAAGAAGAACCCAATTTGGGTATTCTCAGTATTTCAGTGGAGCATCGAAGAAACAGAGATCAGACATAACCATCACTTTTCAGGTAATTGACTTTGTTCGTCATTCACAGGTCAGAGATTTCCATGCTTTGAGGTTTTTTTACAATTGAAGTTCGGTTCCATTTTTCTGTGTACTGTAGTTGATAGTTACACTGCAGTTATTGCTTGGGGTTAGTGTTTAGTTGAGTGAAAACATTCCAAAATCGAGGGAAATCTTTGATTTGCTACTTTAATATTAGTATCAGTTAATGATTTCTGTTGATTATTTCAATCAATGTATGTTCTTTACTTGAAGTACAAATAAAGCTCAAAATTCTATTTAGTACTGTGTATGAGTGGCTTGAAAGTGTTTCCACTTTCATGATTTTAGTATTTGTATATAATCCACTGCTACAGCAAATTAACAGTTTAACTTCTTTGTCTTTCTCAATTATCATCTGTATAATTTGTCTATTAATGTAGTACTGTTTATGAATTATGACTGATCTATGAAGTTTTTTTGTTTGTGTCTGTCTTCATATGTTTCAGGATGCTAATTTACCTGTGGCAGTAATGTTTATGAGTTAATATAATTGATCTATGAATACTTATTTTTGTTTTATATCTTCATATGTTTCAGGATGCTAATTTATCAGTTGCAGTAATGAGGATTTTGTTCCAATCCATCCATGTTCTTGATTGACCACTTACTTTGCTCTTCTTCTTCTTCTACTCAATGGCCAAAACCGATTTGTTGCTTCTGCTATTGATTTTGTTTTGCCTTTTCACACCTTGTCCTTCCGTGACACTTGAAACCCATGCACTTGTCGAACTAAAGATGCAGCTGAAAGACCCATTGAGTTTTCTTGATTCTTGGAGGGATTCGGAGTCTCCATGCCATTTCTCGGGAATCACCTGTGATGAGGTTTCCGGGAATGTCTTAGGAATCTCTCTTGACAACAAGTCTCTCTCGGGTGAGATTATACCGTCCATTACCAGTCTTGGAAGTCTTAAAATGCTTTGGCTGCCATCAAACCAACTCTCGGGGAAGCTTCCATCTGAGTTGAGCCACTGTATCAACCTTGAAGTCTTGAACTTGTCGGATAATTGTTTCATTGGGATTTTGCCTGATTTTTCCTCCCTTAAAAACTTGGAGGTTCTTGATCTGTCCGGGAACTATTTCTCGGGAAAATTCCCATCTTGGGTTGGGAATTTAACAGGACTGACTAGTCTAGCCCTTGGTGATAATGGCTATGATGCTGGTGGGATTCCAGAGAGCCTTGGCAATTTTAAGAAGTTGACATATCTCTATCTGGGCTCGTCACATTTGAGAGGGGGGTTTCCAGAAGCCATTTTCGAACTAAAGGAGTTAGGGACTCTTGACGTGTCAAGAAACAGGATGTCCAGACCATTTCCTAAATCAATAGCAAAGTTGCAAAAACTCTTCAAGATTGAGTTCTTTGCAAATGGTTTCAGCGGGGAGCTCCCACCCGAGTTGGGAAGTCTTTCCTTCCTAAGAGAAATGGATATTTCCTCCAATATGTTCCACGGGAAGTTACCTCCCGAGATTGTGAACTTGAAGAATTTGGTCATTTTTCAGCTATACAAGAACAACTTTTCTGGAAAAATCCCTCTCGAGCTAGGAGATTTGCATAACCTCACCGGGTTTCCATCTACAAGAACAGCTTTTCTGGGGAATTTCCAGCTAATTTCGGCCGTTTCTGTCCGCTGGAAAGCTTTGACATATCTGAGAACCAATTCCAAGGTAGTTTTCCCGAGTTCTTGTGCCATTCCAGAAAGCTACAATACTTGCTTGCTCTGGGGAACAAGTTCACAGGCGAGTTACCTGATTCTTATGCCGGGTGCAAGTCTTTTGAGAGGTTCAGGATAAATAACAACATGCTGTCCGGGAAGATTCCAGACGGTGTTTGGGGGTTACCACTTGCTGGGATAATTGATTTTGGAGATAACCATTTCAGTGGAGGGATATCTTCTGAAATAAGAGACTCCATCACCTTGAACCAATTGGTTTTGTTGAACAACAAGTTTTCGGATAAGCTTCCGCTGGAACTTGGGGGCCTCACAAACTTAGAGAGGCTCGATTTGAGTAACAATAGCTTCTCTGGTGAAATACCTTTTGAGTTGGGTAATCTGAAGCTGTTATCATCTCTGCATTTGGAGGACAATTCGTTAACAGGCCAAATGCCCAAGGAACTGGGGTATTGTGCTAGGTTGGTGGACTTGAATCTTGCTCGCAATTCCTTGAGTGGTGAAATCCCGCCTACATTCAAGCTAATGAGCTCTTTGAACTCCTTGAATCTCTCTGGAAATAAGCTGACGGGTAGTATTCCACAAGATTTGAAGAACTTGAAGCTGAGTTCAGTTGATTTGTCTGGAAACCAGTTGTCTGGACAAGTTGAGTATGATCTTTTTGTCATGGGCGGGGACAGAGCTTTTCTTGGAAACGAGCAACTCTGCATTGAGGAAAACTCCAATAGTCTTGCAAATCACATGATGAATGTCTGTCCACGAAAGCATTCCCACAAGTTTGGTGACAAACTGGTTTTGTTCAGCATTTTAGCAGCTGCCTTGCTTGTCATGTTATTGTTGGTCAGTTATCGGAACTCCAAACTGCGTGAAGCCCAAATTGAAATCGACCTGGAAGAGGGGAAGGAAATAGACCTGAAATGGAAACTTGCGTCTTTTCACCAAGTGGACATCGATGCAGACGAAATATCGAAATTGGACCAAGACAAGTTGATAGGAACCGGGGGAACGGGAAGAGTTTACCGCTTGGATTTGAAGAGAAATGGTTTCACTGTGGCCGTGAAGCAGCTGTTGAAAGGAGATGGAATGAAGGTTGTGCTGGCAGAGACAGAGATTCTAGGGAAAATCAGGCACAAGAATATACTGAAACTTTATGCTTGTTTGACGAGAGGAGGGTCGAGTCTTTTGGTGTTTGAGTACATGGAAAATGGCAATCTTTTCGAAGCGCTTCATAGAGTAATCAAAGGTGGGAACCCCGAGTTGGATTGGTCTCAGAGGCATCGGATTGCTCTGGGAGCTGCAAAGGGCATTGCTTACCTACACCATGACTGCTTGCCTCCTATTGTTCATAGAGACATCAAATCAACCAACATTTTGCTCGATGAAGATTATGAGCCAAAGATTGCTGATTTTGGAGTCGCCAAGGTTGCAGAGAAGTCAGTCAAAGGATCTGATCATGGCTGTCTTGCTGGCACACTGGGATACATTGCTCCCGGTAAGTCCAAACAATATCTTCTTTTTTTCAACCTTTACAAGTTTTCCCAACAGTTAAAATTTATGTAGTGTCAAAGCTATCAAATTTGTGATCTCTGTATCAGGTTGCTATCATGACCAGTGTCTATATGGTAGACATTTCTATACACTTGCTATGTAGAGCTTACTACTACAAATCAACCTATATTTTACTGCTGCATATGTGTCTACTGAAAATTTGTGTTCAACTCAAAGTGATTTATTGACATGCATTGTAATGGTTGCAGAGCTGGCATATACGTGCAAGGTTACTGAAAAGAGCGACGTATATAGTTTTGGTGTGGTGCTACTAGAATTACTCACATGTAGAAAACCAATAGAAGACGAGTATGGAGAAGGAAAAGATATCGTGTATTGGGTTCAAACTCACCTCAATGACCGGGAAAGCGTCCTCAGAATTCTGGATGGGAAGGTGGCATCATCGGGCTCTGTCAAAGACAACATGGTTAAGGTCTTGAAGATTGCCATCCTTTGCACCACCAAGCTTCCAACACTGCACCCCACAATGAGGGAGGTCGTGAAGATGCTTGTTGATGCCGAGCCTTGCTCTTTTGGGTCTCCAGGTAACAAAAATGACAAGGTTCATGTGTAATCCTTGTACTTAGGATTTTCTTGAACATCATATTATCGAGATTTGGTTGAAGATGAATGATTAAATATTGTTGCGTGTACATTCGAATTCTAAGAGTTCCATTGTGTCAATTGAATCAAGAAGTCGATAATTATAAAAATCAAGAGTTACAGTACTAACTTGTTCACTTGTAACAACATAGGCCATAGCAAAAATCCAAAACCTTGCAAACTTCATCTTACAGTGACAAACTAGAGTTCAATATGAAAGAGCTTGGCATGTTTAAGACGTCCCACAATGTCCGCAATGGAGCCAACGGCCGAAAGAAGGGTAACGACGAGACAAACAGAGCTAAGGACTTGAAAGAAGATCCAAGTAGTAGTTCCTCGCTTGATCTTGGCTTGGGCAGTGTACATCCTCAAGGGGAAGTAAACCGTGAGCGGCCAAAACGACAGCGCACCAAGAAGACCGAGGATGGCATTGAAGAACGGAAACATCATAGCCACTATAGTTGTTAAGACGACGAAGAGTGTCCGGAACAGAAGCCGGCTTGCAGTGAAGCTAATTGCCTTACCTTTTAGCCTTATGGTGTGGACCTTATTCAACACCGATGTCGGCCATTTTGATGCCAAGTACTTCTCGTGTTTAGCGAATATCGGTTGCGCAAAAACCTAATTGAAATGAAAATTAAGTTGCAACTCATGCTTACAACAAAATCATGCGTTGGGTTAATTGCTAAAAGCTACATTATCTATTGCCCAACTGCGAAAAACTATACTATATATTGTCCACGCTTTTAAACTAAACTATCTTCTGACAACATAACGTAGTTTTTCGCACGTGAACAGTACATAATGTAGTTTTTAACAATTAACTCTTATGTGTTCAAGAAGTGTAGTGATGTATACCTGATAAGCTCCGATTAGATGTATGACAACAGAGAGATTACCAATGTCGATGAGCCAAAAGGGATTGTCGAAACCAGTAAGAACATTTCCAGGAGCATGGCTTCCGAATGCAGCAAAGCCTACGCATCCCAGAGATATGTAGAACATTGCTGTGGCACTAACCGCATATAAGGTCGCTCTCTTCATGGTTTTGTTCTCCGCAGGTGGTGACCTTAGGGTATCCTAACTCACACCAAAAGTAAAAGTTAATATACATGTATAATATAAAACTATAATTAAATCTTCAACTTTCAGCATAAGCTTTTAGCTGAGTTGGTCCTCTAATATGATACCTGAATTTCTAGCAAGACGATGGAGTAAGTATAAGCGAAGGCAATGTTGCCCAGGGATTGAAAGACATGCCACACGCTGGTCGGTGAGCCACCCACACGAGCGCTTCCTCTGAACTCGTGGTTGGTGTAAAGCTTGGCTGCAGAGAGATAGAGAGCAATAAAACCATACGCAAATGATGTTATGGAAGCAATCACGGAGAGGAATGTTATCTCCTCCAAATTCGGACATTGCGAAAGGACAACCTCGATTACTCCGAATATAACCATGTACATGTTCCCCGAAACACTGCACGTGCCCTTGGCGTGCGCACATGTCGATTTCTTCACCGTCCTGTTACATTTCCAAGCTCAATTAACCAAACCACTATGATGTTAGACCAGAATAGGGTGACTTACGCTATACTAATAGCCGTTGTGACGGTGTAACCAATCATGGCACCCCATAGGTTTGTGTACTGGATGATGGCACATACAAGTACATTTTTAGGACCGAGGAAGGATCTGACGGCGTCGATGTAAGTTCTGTTTCTCCTTCCGTTGATGAGATCAGGAGTTCTATAGCAGTCGGAGAGGAGGATCGCGGTTAAGTATGTAACGAGGGCAAAGACGACGAGGACAATGGGGCCAAGGATCCAACCCAATTGAGCAACACTCCATGGCAACGACAATATTCCTGATCCTACCACTGCTGTGAATGCATGAGCTGTTGCACTCCATACCGTCCCTACCCATATACAATGTATCAGGGTCAATTACATTCAGCTACCTTAACCTATACTCGTTTATCAAATACCTACCGTAACTTACCAACTTGTAACTACATCCATTTTTCTAAAATACAGAAACTACAATTAGTTATTATGAAACTTCATTATCTACTTGTACTAATTTGTGGGATCAAAATGTTTAAAAAAGTGAGCTTAGTGGGCATTGCGGTCCAATTCGAATCCTAACCCTGGTGTGGTGGGTCACAGGTTAGAGATTAAATATAGCTTTTAGGGTCTACATATTTCAAATGAGAGGATAGACTTTGAGATGTTTTGTCTCCATCATATTTCTATTCATGCATGAGTTGTAGACGAATCCAAACATTATATTTTGTTCAAATCTAACATTATAGCAAATAAAATCCTAGTTTCGGATCAAGACATGAAACTCGTTACCGTCATAAGCTACTTCATGAGTAGTATTCAAAACTGTTGATTTCAATAAAGTAAAAAATGGAGATAATTAAATGGAATTGAGATTGTTTAAGGTACCTGTCCTAACATGGCCATCGCTCCCAATTGCACCCTCCATCTGTATCTGTAGTGAAGAACAACTCACCAGAGAGAAGAGAAATAGATGATTTTTATGAATTACATGGATATATATAGAGGAAAATTTTAACAGGGATATTATTGGCATTCTCAAAATTAATTACCAGTAAATTAATTAAGAGTGTGACACAAAATCAGGGGGCAGAGCATGGAGCTGACAGAGATACACAATTGGGTCAATTCAAAGTCAATTAAATTCTTAGGATTCGGACCAATGTAAATATGGTTACATTAATAATTACCTATTTTCCGTAAAACCAACCACTTTGTTTCGATTTATTGTGCTTCATAAATGAAAAAGCTTCTGATAATTTCACAGCCAATCATCCGGCTTCTGCTTCACATTACTGCCAAGTTTGTGCTCTGGCATTTACTATTTCTTGCGTAACGTATAGAAACCATTTAAAGATCAGTGGGTTCTGGCTGTCAATTTCATTTCAATTTACACGAAACCATTTTTCACACCAATGTCACGCTCCCAATTGTTACAACTGCTTTCTTACACCACATATATTAAGCTCTATTTTATTTATGAACGACGTTATATCAAATTTAATTTATTTTTTATTAGATAGAACAAAATATCGTAGAGTTAACTGGATCGCACTTTGGTCATTGTCGAATGGGTGGATACTCTTTGAAACCAGCGCATTCCGAGCTTGTGTGATCATGGGTCATGACGAAACTTTTCCAGAGACCTCGCTTAGAAGTTAATGACATCGAGCATGGCCAAAGCTGAAACTGAAGGGTTCGTCGCCAACGTGTCGTCCTAGGATCTCTTCCTATGACCAACATCCATGATCTGATTGTGTCGACCTTCCTGTCATTCTTCCTTTTCCCTTCTTCCTTGAGAGGTCTAGTATGTATCACGTCATCCCTATCATTACCTCTTTTACTACCATATACTTTCCCCACACCAAAAGAATCTACCTGCGTTTTCAGACCTAGCCCTATCATTACCTCTTTTACTACCATATACTTTCCCCACACCAAGAGAATCGACCTGCATTTTCAGACCTTGGCTAGGTACCTCTACCCGACCCTTTTGGCAAGCAAGCTTTTTTATCCCCAACTAAAAAATTCTATATCATTCTCGATGTTACCTTCCATATTATGATTGTCAGATATTGTTCACTTCTCGAATTCCCCTCATGGACGTGTTGCATAAATGGATCCAGGATAGCCAATCGGTGGACCCTGATACCACATTTTGCATCCTTCGATTCTGTTGGCATGTGAGGATGACATGTCCTCCCTTGCCTCCTTGTCTGATGTAATCATTGAGCTTAGGTATAATGTTAATGGGCCTTGTTCAGGGCTGATCTCTACTTACTTCTCAGCCAGGTCGTCTTGTATCTTAGTGGCCCAATAGTGGTCGCTAATGTCCTCCTAATCCTTTTAAAGGTATCTATTCTCCTTTTTGATTGGTCAAAATTCAAGTTGTTTGTTGTACCTTTGGACCTCGACCTTACCTTTTCTAGGTCTTTACGAATGTCTTGGAGTACATGTCCCATATACCTGCATCTGAAGTAGTAATCTGGGATCCTTTTATAGGAGAACTACACCACCACTCCTAGATTCTACTCCTAGAAATTGAGTTTCATCTTTGGGTGTAGGGATTTGGTAATGTCTAGCCGAAATCGGATGCACATATACGTTCCCCGAGAGCGGTCGAACTTGTCATAGTGCACTCAGATTCTCGATCTTATTACATCGGCTATTATGTTCTTTATTTTGGTCTTATTTCCTTGTGTAATTGCATTTTTTAGAGCATGTACAGTGAATCGACACAGGCTCAACGCAGAGGGACAACACAACAGATAACACGACGTAGCACTCTGGAGCTTGGCATAGGAGAGGGCGCAACAAGCTTGAGAAAACCACTCAACACAGTATGCTGAGCCAAGCTGTTGAGCTAAGCTTTCGACGCAACAGAGTCACAGGAGGAATGACTAGTCAACACATCAATGTCATGACCCATATGTCACTAATGGCTAGTCAACGCACCAACGAGCTGATGCCACAGGTCAGACTACCGTCGAGGTCTAAGCAACAGGCTAAGTGTATGAAGATGACTCATTACAAGAGAATAATCAATGATCATTCCCAGAATAGTGTCTTCTAGTCTTTGTAATTGGATACACTCTAGACAACATTCCTTTCTATAGATCGACCAATCCCATAGCGTTCCACGAATGTCGATTGCAAGCAAATGTACCTAGCTGAAACTCGAGGAGAACCAAGATATTAAAACTAGTTGAGATAAGTAGATGAAAGCAATTGTACTAAAGAATAATGAATCAATGAATATCAATCTATACAAAGAATCAGTTTTATTTAGAACAAAACTACATTGCAATTTTTTGGCAAACCCTACTAATATTATTCCATGTCGTTCACACATTGCAGGAGTCATTGTCGTTGTGCCAAAGTCGTCTTTCCCTTTCTTCTGCTTCTTTCCTTGGCATCCTTTTGATCCTTAGGCCCGACTTCAATGTTCAAGCACCGATCCATCGATGCCTACTCGAAAGAATCTTTCTCGAACATTGTGTACAACGTGACATCGTCCAATCTTCCACTCTTGCTTTAATTTTATTCACCATGGTACTTGTTATTCCACTTTAGTTGATCCTTCACGAGTGTCTACCAATATTATCAAGAGAACTAATAGAAATATTGTTGTTTATACATAATCTCCGATTTAGCCATGGTTTGGTCGTTCAACCTACCATTCCGGTACATTTGCGCAACCTCCATCCAAATTCCATGGAAATGATTTCCCTTCGTATTGATGATCCTCTAATGCTCCTTACATTCTTTAGGCTCCAACTGGGTCGTCATTGTTTTTCAGCATTAAACCTCACTACCAACTCCGTTCCAAAAAGTATCAACCTTCTTGTAATTCCCACAACCAAACAAGATACATTCTTCTTCAGCTACACTTCATTTCACCCTTGAGTTTTTGGGTTTCATCGAGCCGGATGGAAGTGAAAATTGTGACAATTACGATGACAAAGATGGTAATCAAATAGGTATTTTCGGTAAGAAGGCTTGTGAGGACGTAGGATTTGCCGACTCCACTGACAGAGCAGTATAATGTTGGTGTGTTTCCCACAAGGATAGGGATCTAGTTAGGCTTCGGGAACGGAGGAAAATAATTCAAAATCATCGCTAGGCTTTCAGATTTGCCATAAGGTAATTTCCGACTTTTCCACTCTTTTTGAAGCTAGGCCTAACCAAGAAGTTACTAGAAGTTTAATATCTTTTGGAGAGGTCCACCTCACACTCCACCACTTCAGCACCAAACACCAGACTAACCAAGATTTATTACACAGTAACAGGACATGCTTAGCATCCTTCAAGTTTGCGGAACAGATTAGACAGAAGATCCGCTCTAGGGAAAAGTTCATCTTGACAATGTTGTAACGCCCCAAATCCGATAACAACGGAAGTGGGCCGTGACTTAGGAATAAGATCAAATAAATAATAAATTCAGTTCCAAAAACTTGAAGTCCAAAACAAACGTTCCATGATAATAATAATAATCAAGAGTAAAGGGTCCGACGCCCGAATAAAACAAATACTAGTCAGAAAGAAAATAGAGTATGTCACTATCCTAACGAGACTCTAACCCGGACACCCTCCAGCTCCCGAGCATAGAGACGTC
>JAYMSV010002219.1:0-11407 GCA_036897745.1 Erodium moschatum
GCCCACGCCCCCAATCAATTCCTTCGCCCTACCTGCCTTCTGCAAGGTGTCGGTTATGGCGAAGAAACCGAAAGATTCCGCCGCCGACAATCCGCCCGTTGGGATATTGAAGAGGGATTGGTTGCTGAAGCACCGCACTAAGGTCCCCGCCGTCGTCGCCGCACTTTTCAGCTCCGATCACATCTCCGGAGATCCCACTCAGTGGGGCCAGGTCTGCACTGATCTCGAAAATGTCAAGTATGATTCCCCTTCCCCTCTTCTCTTTGTCGGCTCCTTATCCTCATTTATGCATAATTGTTTTGAAATGTTGTTGTTTATCTGAGTTTCGCAGGGCCATAATTCGACCGAGGAACATCAAATTGGTTGTTATTGTTGTGCAAACAACTTCAAATGGTTAGTTCAGTTTCATCAAATTGGTTGTTATTGCTGCATTTTTCATATTCATGATTAACACCAGTTGGATAGGGAATGGTTTCTTATGGTTTTCGTTTTCAATTAATTTCAATATCCATGTGCAAATTTATTCACCAGTTATTCCATGTTATCTGTATTATTTCCTGGGAGGGATAAGATATCATTCACTATCATAGGATGAAATTTGATGTGTCAAATGCCAATTGTCAAGCTTTCTATCCCTCTTTCAAATAAAAAAAAGCTTTCTTTGAGAAAAACTAACTCCCAATTTTTTTTAAATTCTTGTATAGATGACATCACTGAAGATCGAATCATTGCTCTGCGCAAGCGTGCTGAAATAGATTCCAAATACCTTGTTGTGATTACCCCAAATGATGCTACAGAGCTAGAGCAATCTCTTCACAGGTATGAAAATCTATTTAATGGTTTCTGCATGATGTATTTGATAGTTTGGTATTAGTATCGTCACATGAACAACATGTCTGCAGGCTTGGGGGTACGTTAGCTGAATTGGCAAATGCTTATTATAGAGATGAAGGGAGAAGATTCAAAATGCGTGTTGATAAGAGGAGCATTGGTGCTATTGAGTTGCATATTCGCTGTTGCTTCAAAGTAAATTCCTGCCTTCCAATTGGTTTAGATCTTATAAGCTCTTAGTTGCTGCAAAGTGTTCTAATTCATAAGTTTATATTTATCAATTTACTAAACCATTATTGATTAAAGTAATCTTTCCCATGGTTACCTAGGTCGCTGTATATGCAGAGTTCCGACGAGATTGGGTTGAAGCTCTGAAGTTTTATGAGGAGGCCTATCATGCACTTCGAGAGGTATTTTTTACACTTAGTATATACTTGTATCATATCTTCTTTTATGGCTTACCTACTTTGAAATTTATCATACTTGAACTGCTACGAACTGGGTTTTTCCCCTTACGAATAACTTTTTTTGGGTAAATTGCATAAAATGACGTCTTTGGAAGAACTTCGGCAAAAAGTGACCATGAATTAAAAATCGTGGCAATTTGTGCCCGTGTAGTTTTTATGATGGAGCATAATCATAACAAATATAAAATAGGAGCGAAATGACTAAATTGCCCCCACGTTTTTTAATATCAAAATAAATTGTTAAAAATAAATTTTATAAACAAAAAAATATGTGAAAAATGTAATATTTAATTTTCTAAGTTCTGAAGAAATTGAAAATGCAAAATATCATTTTTTAGAAGGCCTTTGCAGAAAGTGGCCGTGAAATAATAATCGTGGAAATTTGTGACCATGTATTTTTTAACTAAGCACCGTATTTTAGCTCCGTATGACATTACTCCGTGAAAAAAATACAGTCACAAATTGCCACAATTTTTAGTTCACTGTCACTATTTGCCAAAGGTATCAATAGATGGTCATGTTACGTAATTTACCATAACTTGTTTATTGTATGGGGCCATGGATAAATCTGTAGTCATCTACTCAACCCCAAAACTAGTGTGAACTGCTACAGAAATCATTGACGTACACTTGCAATAACTGTGGTGACCTTGTCACTATCGTTAAACCCATTAATACTATTAAGAAAGTATGAAGAGCAAATGAAGTTGGAGAGATATCTATTATGCAATGTAGTTTAAAGTGCTCCACAAGTATGAACATTTTTATCGTTCATTATTTTTGTTTACTATATAGTATTATAAATTTGAGAGAAGTGAATAAAATAAACACTAGCAGCATATCATAATATGATTTTTTATTCTCTTCTATTTTTTTTCCAATAAGTACCGTCGAATCCACAATGCATCAAGATATTGAACTATAAGGGATTGTTTGGCAAGACGTAGAAGTTATTTTACAAGGTACAATTTAGCTTAAAATCTAACACAGGTTCAACTCATCTAGCCTTGTCTTGAGTTGTTCAACATATCTTATTCAGTTCTAAACCCACTCGGTTTGAATTACTGTTGTTCTTCTTGATGGTAGATGTAAAAGCATGTAGTCTCCATCACATTATTATGGATTACAAAGTGGACCGTGGGAACCAATAAAACTAGTGGAAAATGGTATTTCAATTTGCTGTACTAACAACCATGGATCCACGTTCAAAGAGACTTGATTGTAGGTTTGTGAGTGATCGGTAGAACTCCATTATGAGGAAATCTGTAGGCATTGATTGGGAATTGGGAACATCAAGTGCTTCTCCTAACATTATGTAACACTAAAGCATAATTAACTTTTGAGTGAACCATTCATGCCATCTTCCCATTACCAAATACTGGAAATACAAAAAATAGTCCACATAATCCAACACACACCTCAAATGAAGAGGAATTTGTCAGACTGGAATAATAATTCTTAGAAAGTGATACTGGAACGGCTGTGTACTATCCAAAACACACTATAGAAATACTACCCTTTTTATCCTTCAAACCAGGTTCTCTGGTCACATCCAACAATCATCTACCAGGTCATAAATACCCAATACCTTCTCTTAGTTCAAGGAAGAGGCCAAGTTGAGCCTTGAAGGATGCCCTGTCTGTCCTTAAGAGTGGGTGTACTGAAATATTGCTCGTTTAAATGAGGAAGCGGTTTCAATAATCATACATGTGATTATCTGGTCTATTGGTAGATCAGGCAAATCAAATCCTCAATATGATTTGTAGAAACGGGGTTGAAACAAAATATCTTCATTCTTTGTCATTAATCCATGTTGATTTAAGATCTTTTATACATATTACAGTGTATTTTCCTTGTAAGCATACAAGTGGTGATCTGGTGCATTGGTAGATCAGGCAAATCATTTCTCATCATCATGCGAAGAAACCCAGCTAGAAAAATCATTAAAATAAACTACAGCGGATAAGAAAAATGGTTGGACGTAGCCACCAGTCTGTGAACAGTAACGGAAGCGGATGAATAGTGCCACTGCGAACTGTTCCCGATGGGAACAGTAATTGAAATGAACAATGCCCGTGAACAGTATCAGATGTGATGAGAAAGGGAATTCTGAACAATAATGCTTTGCCCACCTGCTAAACCATATATTAACAAGTGGGCAAAACAAAAACTCACTAAAATCTAACCTACGATCAACCAAGCTCTGATTACCATGTTAAAAAGTCAGTGTTTTATTGATAATTCTTGTTGTTCAATACAATAAGAGCATCCCTCTATGTAGGAATTAACTTTATACTAAATAGGAAATACAATAATGCCAAGCAACCTAGAAATAGGAAAAACTAATAGGACAATAGGAATAGGAAATACTTATAAACTGGAAAGAAATTAAATTTTAATACTTATCGTCAACTTCAGAAAACCTTTCTTGGATTAACTTCTTAAAACTGGATTAGAATCTGTTGATCCTAACTTTTTAAAACAAGCAATTTCATGTTTGGATGATATTTTTTTATCAGTAATAACTGCAGGAATGGTGGTTGGAAAATTACATGAGATCTATGCCACTTCCCTACAGCCTTTGTTTTTATTGAATCAGCAATTATTTAAGTGTACCAAGATTTGGGCATTTGGATATAATTATTGAGAACTAGTTCAAATGAAAAAGTAGCAGGCTTTGTTTTTATTGAGTCACCATTTAGTGTATCAAGATTTGGGCGTTTGGATAGAATTATTGAGAACTAGTTCAAATAAAAAATTAGCAAGTCAAGTGTTTGGTAAGCAGAATGCTGATAATCAGCTTTTTATACCAAAAGAACATGTTTTATATAAATTTTAAAAATCGATAATATAGTACTTTAAAACCATGATTTATATATGCACACACAAAATATGTCCACTTGTGTACATCTTATCGACGAGTTTTTATATTATCAATTTATAAACTTGTTCAGTGTTTAAATAAAATTGTAATAAACATAAATAGGAGCAGTTTGATGTGTCCCAATTACCTGTTGCCTTGGGAGAGACTTGTGCTGATTGGTTGACATGCCTGGATCCGGGACATAAAAAAAATACTATCTTGCCTGAATCTACAATGTAAAATCCTTTCATATCGTATAAGATTTTGCACTTTTTTTCACTTATATGAATGCCCATGCCTTGGCAATGTTATCTTTTTTTCCTATCCTATGTATAGTCAACACAGTCTTTGCTTACAGATGATTGGAACATCAACAAGGTTGCCAGCAATTCAACGTCTAGTTGAGATAAAGACAATTGCTGAATTAATGCATTTCAAGATAGCAACTTTGCTATTGCATGGTGGAAAAGTCTTAGATGCAATTAGATGGTTCCGCCAACACAATGTTTCATACAGAAAGATTTTAGGAGCACCTGAAGCTGTATTTGTTCACTGGGACTGGATGAGCAGACAGTTTTTAGTATTTGCTGAGCTGCTGGAAACAAGCTCTGCAAGTGCTCAGTATAATTCATCATCAGTTGCAGGGGTTGCAGATAGACCATTGACTGAGTGGGAATTGCAGCCTGCTTACTATTATCAGGTTGGTATCTAAAAGTATTGAATCATGTTCAGGTGGAGTGAATTCTCCACTTCTGCTGCAGCACCGTACAAGCTTTGTTCACCCACTCTAACTAGAACTCTTGATATTGATTGTGGTACTTCTTAATTCGAGGACCTACATAATTTTACTATATTTTTGAAACTTCATTCATATTTTTCTACACAAAAAGAGGGATAGTTGCTAACTTGTTGAAGCTGAACTCCTCCTACCACCATCCTCGGTTTATTTCTATGACTATAAACACCAAGCCTTTTCTCAAACTAGATTACAGGATGTTCATTTTCTTCTTTTCCACTCCATCCTCTCATGTTATGCCCTCCATTAAGTCTTGCATTAAACAAAGCTTGCTTTTTCCAACTGGTCAAGCACTTGAACTTGGGTCTTGGAGACCTGGGTTTAAGTTCCAGCAGCACCTCTACATCTTATTTATCACCACCTCCCAACTTTTGTTGGGCCTCTCTCTCCCTCTTTATTCGGCCCTTCTTGGGCCTCTCTCAAGGTGGGGGGTCAGGTGGCAAAAATTAGAGTTCTCTTCTACATAAGCAAGGTATTGAGCCTAAAGCCTTGATACACATGCACTTCATTTAGCTGGTCAAAGAATTATCACACTATCATGTCTTCTCTTATTATCTACTTCTATAGTAACTTAGGTCGCCCCGGCCATTTTAGTATTCCTTAATTGTATTTTCACTCTTCCTAATGAGGTCATTAACCTTCATACGCTTGCACATGCCCATAACCATGTTAGGTGATTCTCTCTAGTACTATCTTACTTGTAACAACTCGACATTAGGTAATTGTAGCCAATCCTTGATGCACTTTCATCATGATAGGGAACTCTCTTGTGCCCTACTAGGTCTTGCACTATTTTACATCCTTTGGTACTACTTACCTTTGATCAAATTATGTTTTTCTAATATCTGCGGTAGTCCCTTTCTAGGAATTGTCATAAGCCTTTTTCTAGGCCAATGTAATCTAGCTGTGAGTTTTTGCATCCACCCCTAGTCCCAAGTCTTCTCCAGAAGTCAACCTTATAGAAAAAGTGGCTTCCATGGTAAACTCTACCTTCCACTCTTAATCTAAGCCATTCTTATAAATATATATCGGTATCGAAATTAAGAGATTAAACTGCAGTAACATAGGTATTCTCAAATTCGTAACATATGTTATTCTTTTCCACATTGACTATTGAAAATTTCAAAGCGGTTCCTCATTTTCTCTCTAAGCATGCTTGCTACCTTACTTGCCAATCTGGGTTATATTCTTACGGTGACCGTTTGGTAACAGCTTTGATGGATTGAATCAGCAATCCTATCCTATGATATGATTCTGTTTGTTTTTAGGCTCTTCATTTGTAACTTGGGATTTAATTTACTTGTGTCTATTCATTAATCAACAATATTGGATGGAACTAAAGCATATCCTCTCTTGAAACAGTTAGCATCTCAGTACTTGAAGGAGAAGATGTCTACATTAGAATTTGCTCTGTCGATGTCAGAAATTGGTAATGAGATTGATGGTCGTGGTGAATCAGTGGTGCCATCCACTTATGTAGGCCAGTTTGCTCAATTGGTTGAGCAAGGGGTTGATGCATTTTCCATGCAACCGTAAGTATCTAGAAATCATTATGCAGATCGGTAACTTTGATTTGCATCATTCTTATCTGGCATTTGTCTGGATTTGCAGTATTACCGATGAAGAGTATATCCGTTATGCTCTTGCAGAAGGAAAAAGGTTCCAAGATTCCTTCGAAATTATTGCTTTGCTAAAAAAATCTTTTGAACTATATGGTAGCCTCAAAGCCCATAGGATGGGCTCTCTTTGTGGGCAGCAGATTGCCAGAGAATATTTTGTTGTGGGCGACTTCGGTAATGCAAAACAGTTTTTTGATGGTGTTGCAAGTCAGTACAGAAAAGAAGGCTGGGTCACTCTATTGTGGGAAGTGTTGGGTTATTTGCGTGAGTGCTCAAAGAAACGTGGAGTAGTAAAAGATTTCATAGAGTACTCCCTTGAAATGGCAGCACTGCCGGTATCATCTGGTACAGGCATTCAGTCGTTCAGAATTAAAGAGTGTGGGCCAGCTGGTCCTCCAAGTCTTATGCAAAGAGAACTTATACACAGAGAAGTTTTTGGGTTTGTAGGAGAATCAGGTTTCCCACCAAATGAAGAGAATAATGGCTTCAAAGTGACCGAAGATAACCCTGTTCATCTTGAAATTGACCTCGTCAGTCCCCTTAGAGTGGTACTTCTTGCTTCAGTTGCTTTTCATGAACATATAATTAAACCTGAAGCTTCCACCTTGATAACACTATCTTTACGATCACAATTACCCCTTCCAGTTGAGATAAATCAGTTAGAAATCCAGTTCAATCAATCATCATGTAACTTTACCATCACAAATGCACAAAAACCTCAGCCGACAGCAATCTCCAATGAACCTAGTAACCGAGTGGAGAGCGCCCCTTCTCTGGCACTGGTTACAAACAAATGGTTACGCTTGACATATGACATCAAATCCGGTAAGCCAATATTTCTCTATTCCATCTGGTTCAGATTGCATCATCTAATGATCACTTAAATGATATAATATCCATACAACTGTGCTAAAATTATTTTGTAGTTGAATGTCGCGTCATAGTCTGGTGTTTGGACCTTTTAAGTTCATTGTCTGCAAATATACATGTTATTTAGTTTGCAGACCATGTTTATCAACTGGATGATTATGTGTAAATGAGTGTGTGAGACTACATGAGGAGGGAAACTTCTTAGTGATTGGTTGAATTGGAAGTAATTTTCTTCCTGTTAAGCAGCTGATCATTATTTTTGGCAAGCAAAATACATTTATCCATTTTTTTCAATTGGTACCACTAAATTTCTAGCAATTTGATGTGTTTCTATTGCTGCATCTCCACTGTTCACCTTGGTTCTCTTTGCATGTGCATATTTTTCAGAGAGTAAGCTAATGCATAATAAATATATTGCTTATTCAGGACAAACTGGGAAGCTGGAATGTGTATCAATTATTGCAAAAATTGGTTCCAACTTCACAATCTGTTGCCGGGCTGAAAGCCCTGCCTCAATGGAGGATTTACCTCTTTGGAAGTTTGAAGATCGTGTAGAGACCTTCCCAACCAAGGATCCTGCTCTGGCCTTCTCTGGTCAGAAGGCAACCCAAGTTGAAGAACCAGAACCACAAGTAGATGTTAATTTAGGTGCTTCTGGGCCTGCGTTGGTCGGAGAGAACTTTATAGTTCCTATTACTGTGGCTTCAATGGGCCATGATATCTTCTCTGGTGAGTTGAAGTTCAACCTAGTAGATGTAAAAGGAGGTGGCGTGTATAGTCCCAGGGAAACAGATGCATTTGCTACCGGCAGTAACAATGTTGAACTTCTTGGTGTTGTTGGGCCTGAAGGGGAAGATGAACCCCGTTTGGGTTCTGATAAAGTCATGAACGTTCAGCAATCTAGTGGATTAGTTTCTGTTCCGTTTTTGAAGAGTGGAGAGTCTTGGTCCTGCAAACTAGAGATCAAGTGGTACCGACCCAAACCCATTATGCTCTATGTGTCCTTTGGCTATTCTCCACAGAGCAATGAAACAAATGCACAAAAAATCCATGTTCACAAGAGCTTGCAGATAGAAGGACAGACAGCGGTCGTAATTAGCCATCGTTTTATGTTGCCATTCAGGCAAGATTGTTTGCTGCTCTCAAGAATAAAGCCAGGTCCAGATTCTGAGCAGTCAATGTCACTGCCTTCAGATGAAACAAGTATCCTCGTAGTTAGCTCTAAAAACTGCACCGAGGTGCCACTGCAGTTGCTCGCTATGACAATTGAAGCTAATGATGATGAGGGTGGAGATGATGGAATTAGAAGTTCTTGTTCCATCCAACAACAAGGTGAGGACCTTACAGACCCTGCCCTTCTTGTACCAGGAGAAGAGTTCAAGAAGGTTTTCAGTATCAAACCTGATGCTACTTCTTCAAAGATCAGGCTGGGGACAGTTCATATAAAATGGAGGAGAGATTGTAGGACTCAAGTGCACTCAAAGTCTACTCCAACTTGGGTTTCGACCAAACACATACTTCCCGATGTAAATGTTGAGTCATCCCCATTGGCTGTGAGCATGGATTGTCCTCCTTATGCCATTCTTGGAGACCCCTTTGCATATTTGATTAAAATTCGGAACCAAACACAATTGCTTCAAGAAATCAAGTTCTCACTATCAGATTCTCAAAGTTTTGTGTTATCTGGATCTCACAACGACACGGTGTTTGTTCTTCCAAAAACTGAATATGTCATCAGTTTCAAGCTCGTGCCTTTTTCCTCCGGTTCTCAACAGCTACCCAGGATTTCTTTGACAGCAGTGAGATATTCTGCTGCATTTCAACCTGCAGATTCTGCATGTTCGATCTTTGTGTTTCCCTCTAAGCCTAATCTCAAGTTGACTGATGTTGTGGACAAAAGAACAGAGTCCGTCGGGACTGAATGATTACTGTCGTCGTCGAGATGTTTCGGAAGTTGCAACTGCAAAATAGAACCAATGAGTGAGCTGGTATCTCTGATGTGGCTTTCATTTCTCTGGTTATCTAACTGAACCTCACTCGTAGCTTGATTGTCAAACCGGGGGGATCAATTTAGAATGATCAAGTCATTTATCCTCCAACTTTTTCATCAAGTTTTTGTTGCTTGGATCGAAGGATACTATTCTTTATTTCGAGCACAGGCTTATGCATCGGACTTTTGGGATCCCGGAAAGAATTTTGTTTACTGGGAAGTGGAGGGTATGCAGTGGTTATCTTGCACAGGTGAGATGCAGTGTAAAGGATTGAGATGACAGTTCTTTTGCATCTTTCTTTTTCCTGGTTTCATCACATATGTTTTAACCCTCTATTCATTCTATACAGTTGAAAACGAAAAATGGCAGCATACTCTAAATGATTATTTTTATTCAGATTTTATGTAATTTTACACTAGGTAAATTTGCCAAAATTGTTCCTTTGAGATTTTAGAAAAGCTCTGATGTGGTTCATTGAGTCTTATGAACTAGCTCACGAATCTTGGTACTTTTGGCTATAATTGTTCCAAGATTTTAAAACTAATTATTTCAGGAATGCTCTCTATATATATGGCTGCTTTGATTTCTTGTTAATTTGCTTAAGTGACAAGAATAAATAAGCAGATTTCCCGCCATGTAGCTATTTTGGATGGTCCAAGCGATTATTTCCTAATAATCTGTTACTAAACTTTGTCGGTGCGGTCGTTTACCATAAAAATGAAAATAACAATATTTTTAGAAAAATTAAGGGATGATTGTTAAAAATTAAGGGGTACCCACCGCTTCCCTGTGCGATCATTCGGTTCTTAATATTACATTTCTTGTTGAATTGATGGTTGTGTGTTGAGGTATGAACCCTTCAACTACCTATTCCTCTTTGTGAGGCGAACTTTCCCCTCGACAAGATGGCGGTGATGCCGAGGAATGTTTTTGGGATCATCTCTCGGTGACCAGTCATCTAGTTGTGAAAAAACTCGTTTAAGGTGACCACGACATCACCGTTCGAAAATATCTCTACCTTTTTTTCTCGTTCTTGTTAATATAGGGTTTACTTTAACCACACATTTTTCTCATCTACTAACGCTTCAAAGGCTATGCTTTTTGCATGGAACCTCATAGTTTTCAGGGTTTTGTCCATTCTTGTTCAGGGAAACACCCTACTCTAGTCGAGAGTCCATGTACTTTCTAATATGTATCTGGTGACCATGAATTTAGATGCTCCATCTACCATCTCAGCTTGTCGAGACGTCTAGGCTTTTCTTCATTCGTCTGTTGATTGTGTTTATCCTTTGCTTTTTTGTTGGTGAGAACTTCAACATGGTATGCTCTATTGAAGAAATCTCACCTAGTAGTAATCTTCATGATGATAATTTCGATGGGTGTGACTTTATCATGGCCTCAATATTGACTGAACTACCAATTTTCAATAGGTGTTTCACTTGGTAAAACCCATCTTCTAGATGCCATTGTCTTTCTTGACCTTTTGAGTATGTTTTCAAGCCTCATCTACATAAACACGCCATCGTCTCACCTGATCCATCTCGGATCATTTCCATGTTCTTCTAGATGCCTCGGTTGCTAATTAAGGGCACTAGAACCTTTAGGTTTATCAACGCATGGAGATCGTACTTTCCTGTTGTGGACCAAGTTGAAGAACCTAAGAGGTGATTTGTAAGGGTGGAATCAGACAGTGTTTATGTAGGGTTACGTGTTACATTAACACGACCGATTTTTTTTTTATTTTGTCGATAATCCTATAATAGCCTAGATCGCCACGTGTATCAAAAAATCCTAATTTATGCATAAATGTAATAAGGAATAATTACCTTGCTACTTTAGAATCAACTGGTTTGAGACAGGACATTTGAAAAGAATAGCCGAGGCACCCAAGCGTTTCCACTCTAACGGTATCCATACAAAAAAGATTGCTCCACAACTCGACTTGCTAGTAGCCTTGAACAAAACGACTA
>JAYMSV010002220.1:0-11404 GCA_036897745.1 Erodium moschatum
TTGCACCAGAAACCTATCCTATATATATATATATATATAGACTTACTATCCAATGAAAACCACTACCTTCAATACAAACTAAGGACTAATTATAAACGTTGGATGAGAAAATTTAAATGGATGAGATTAAACACATCAAAAATGGCATGGGGTGTAATTTTATTAATTTTGAGTTTCCAATTTGACTTTTCAGCTTAAATAAAGGCCATATTAGACATTTCACTTCCTTACTTTACCTAACTTAACTTTTGTTCTCCCATTAGTCACAACCACAATTTCATTTTCATCTCGCCGAAACCATAAAGACTCTCTAGCCAATATCTTCCGCCGCCGGTCATGCCCGCATGATTCCTCCTTCCACCACGATGGCATGCCCGCATGATTCCTCCTTCCCCACGACGCTCACAGGTATGTTATCCATAGACCCAGATCTCCGGCAATGAATTTAGGTAGGCCGTGTGTCGCTTTCCACCAACGGCTCCGCTCTCGGGTCCATCTCGATGCAATCGCTGGTCGGCCGTCATCGCACCGCTGCTCTCTCCATCGTCCTTTACCGTCGCAACATCGATAATAAGGTATGTATAATCAATATGTTCCTTTTGCCCCTAAAAAAATTGATTATCACTACAGATTCAATACCCTTTTCTACAATGTTTCAATAAATGGGTGAGTTTTGGAAAAAGACAACAATCGTCGTTTCACAATAGAGACGCTTTGTGTTGAACCTGGTAAATCAAATTAGTTTACCCTCCATGTTTCATTAAGAAATCGTTGGTTTGGTATGTAATATTTTTTGTTTTATTTGGTTTTTATTTTGTGTGGACTTGATTATGGTTTTCATTTGGTTTCAATTTTTATGCGGATGTTTTTTGTCAGGTGATGGGGATAATGATGGAGATCAACAGGTGTCACCATAGTTAGGCATGATTATAGCAGGTTGTGATTCCAGATTAGTAGCTCTCTTATTGGTCTTGGATGGATGTTTAATCAATGGTGTTAAGTGTGAGAAGATTAAAACATGTGTTTTAGGTGATATTTTGTTTATTGGGTTTAATTGTTAATTGTTTTTTTGAGTGATAATACTGGGCTTAATGAACGCAACATTAGGTTGAGACAAAAGAAAATGGAAGAAAAATGGTTGAAAGTTAGGTTTATTCTCGATCTGATTTCTATTTGCGAAAGTTTTGGTCCAAATATGGGTTTCGATTAATGAAACATCAGTTTCATGCAAATGAAACACAACTTACAAGTAAATGAACATTAAGTTCAACGAAATCAAACATCAATTTTAGTGAAATGAAACACTAGCGCAAATGAAACATCAAGTTGGACGAAATGAAACATCAAGTTTAGCGAAATGAAACACCAACTTCAGATGAAACATTCGGTTCAATAAAATGAAACGCTCAGGGTAACAAAATAAAACAAACAGTTCTACCAAATGAAACACTAAAAGATTAGCAAAATGTAAAAAAATGATTCCAGCGGAATGAAACACTCGGATCAAATGAAACAAACTATTTAACAAAATGAAATACTAACATTACCAAAATGAAAAAAAATGAGTTCAACGAACTGAAACACTCAAATCAAATGAAACAATCCGTTTAACAAAATGAAATAACCAGTTCAACGAAATGAAACACTTACATTGGCAAAATGAATTCTTTTTCAGATCTAGACACTGAAATTAAACATTCAGTTTAATCAAATGAAACAATTTATGTGCTACAGTAACCGTACAACAAATGAAACACTCATATGAACCAGATGAAACAATTTTCGCGCTACTGTAACGCTACAGTAACCGTACAGTAAAAAATCAGATTTTATCTTTCCGTTTTAAATGTCTAAAATACATTAAAAGCTGTATTTATTTACCCTTATGCCATTAATGAGATGATTTAATCTCATCCATTCACTTATTCTAATCCTATGATCACAATTAGTTCTTAGTTTGTATTTAACAATTGGTTTTTAGTAGATAGTATCCCTACACACATATGCATTTAATTAATTATTAATTACCAGATGGAGAATGTCGTGACATGGTGGAGGAACAACACTTCAGCCATGGCATCCAAAAAATCAACATGTAAGTACAATGCAACGCGAACAACGTATTTGGTTTGTGAAGAACGAGATAGAGAAGAACCACTAAAAATAATGTTGTGATGTTTATGTACGACATTTGTACATGTTGTTGTGTTTTGTTACACGTTGTTGAACTTCTCTACACAAGGGATTCCAGTGGTGCTATTTAAATGCCGATGCGTAAAATAGAAATAATGAAATACAATCGTGGATTGGTATTTGTAAATACCAACACAGATTGTTATAAGGATGATGCTTATTGTCTCGCACTCAGGGCCAAACTAGTATTTTTGCAATTTATTATGTGCTTTTTGGTGTCAGTATATGATTGATGTTTAATTTTCTTATAGAAAAACAGGTATTGTACATCGATGATCTGAACTTGGGGGGCATTGGAAGGTCGTGATCAAGATGATACATTTAATAAGCATACAAAAAAGTACAATTGATACGGTTCCAATTATAATTTTGTACCAGATTGAAGATCCTAACCAAGAGCCTGAGCCCGAGCCTTCCTCACCACTAGTAATAGCCGAATTGAGTATTATCCCATATACCGATGGCGGTGGCGGTGGCTATGAGGTTTATCCTCCAGAGGATGTCGACGAAGAAACTAAAGACGAGCGTGATGTTTAAGGGTTCAACAATGAGGAGGGGAGCGAGTATGATGAAAACTAAACAATTTTACTTTATATTATAACTCAAATTACGCATCACTGAGACGTTATAGCCTAATAGTTTCAAATTACACATCACTGAGACGTTATAGCCTAAAATTAATTATTTGGATTTCTGTCGCGACTTCGTAGTTTGTGTTGCAATTCCGGATTAGTTAAATAGGTTCTAAAATCAGGTAGAAAGTTATACAATTAATACATTCGTCGACCAAGCTAGTTGATCAAATTTTCACTAAACGGTTGACCAGTTTGATTGAGTACCTACTTCTGTCAAATGAATCCTATTTTACATATGGTTAATATAACCAAAATTATGTACCACAAACTTTTGGTACTTTTTTTATACCGTTGATGAAGATCTGGTTTTGTTGATACATGCAATGCGATATATTAAAATTCATAAATATGGAATACTTATAATATTATGCATGTTTTTTCAAGGCTAATAGTGGGTGGTCTTTAATTATAATCACAACACGAGGTAAAATTGGAAGGAAGGGTTTTTTGGTCAACCCAGTCAATGCAATTGGTCGACAATTTTAGTTTCATCATCCCTGAAGTAAGAACTTGACCGAAAAAAATGAAATCATCGCCTTAAGTCTTGGTAAAGATAGTGAACAAATACTCTATTTTGATCTTGTTTACACCTATTTTACTCTCAATTCAGCATGTTATTCCGCTTATAAAAAAAAATGTTATTCCGCTTATAAAAAAACATGTTATTCTTGTCGCTCAGTCAGACGCTCTGAGCATACGTAATCCGAGCACAATTTAATTGGATAACTATGTGCTTGTGCAGTTGGAGAATTGAGAGATACCGAAGACGAGTCGTAGAGGATCTATCTCGGCCAAATGACCAAAAAAAAATTTAGCGATAAGAAAAGTCTTTGATTTCCAATGTGCTGGAATAAAGAAACCAGTGATGTGATTAGGAGATTGAGAAGTTCGAGATCATCATGTTCATCATTTGTGGTTACATCCCAATGAACACCATGAAGTTTGATTTGCTTCCGGATGATAGCCTTCATGCACTCGGGAAGCAAGTCACTCGATGACTAGGCACACAAGATTCGAAGTAAGGATAAGTCTTACCTGACTTTACGCGTTTAAGCTTACATTAATCCGGACAAAAAACATGGGGAAAAGAACAAGTACAACACGAAACATGTGGTATATTGTTTTATTTGAATTTGAAATAACCAGTTTCTATTCGATTCGATTCGCGTAATTTCTTAAGTGAATGCTAAACAAGCACAAGTATTTTTGTTGAGCGAGTAACCTCCCACGCAACATTTCTCTGATTACGTGGAGTCATCCCTATCCGTACTGCTTGATCTCATCTATTTGGTCATGATCCGTGAAGTCGTGGGTCCCTAAAAAGGACGAGTCCAGTTGGGATTCAGGAGGAAGTTCGGGCTCCCAACGTCAAGGGAAGCTTGATTTATGGAATCATCTAAGGAGTTGCAAGAGATGAAGTTTCACTTTGCTGAACAACAGGAAAATATGGACGCTATGCGGAAAGAGTTGGAAGACAAAATTGACCATCACACGGTCGAGTTAAAGGAATTCATGTATGTGATGGGTCAAAATCATAATTGGCAACATAATAAGAATAAAATAGTTGGAACGCGCCTCACGCCCCCCAAAAGTCCCAATACCTAGTTCGCGTTCGAGATCGTTCTGGTCAGCTCCGACCAATTCCCGGCCGTAGGTCACTGAGTGTTCTGGTGTTGAGGAGTGTCAATTGTGGGGGCGTGAACTGAGGGGCGGTGGTTTTTTGTGGGAATGTCAGAACAATAAAGGTTTTTTGTGGGTTTTTGATCGAGAAGCTTCAAACACCGCCGCCTTCAACCCAACGTCCTCCTCCTCCTTCCAGCTCGGTGAGTCCCAGAGATCGACCAAGATTTGAAGCTTCCATTTCGGCGAGTCATATAGATCGTGGATCGTGTCGTGACCGAGACTTGAAGCTTTGAAACTCAATCGAGATGTAGGTCCTGACCTATTCAGTGTAGTGGCAACGAACTTTTGTTCCAAGCTCGGTCAAATCATGCTCGCCAAAAAATTATTGTAATTTATTCCATAAAATTATTGAATCAAGTTTGGGACTCAAAGAGGATCCTCTTCAATTTACATGGTCAGAGAGAATCGTTGGGTGGTTGCCGGAAGCAACGGTCTCCAGAGAGCGTTGGGTTGTTGCTGGGAACTACGGTCTCCCCCAAGGACTTGGTGAATCAAGTAGAAATGTCATTGCCTTTCCCCGTGTCTCCTCACTAGTTTACATGTTTGACGATCGTTCAACCGAGGTTCCTGTACAAAGGCACGATCCGAAGAAGGAGACAGAGGTTTTCATTTGTAATATCCTTCCCGTAAAGATGAGAAGTGGCTGGGAAATGTAAGAGGTTCATCAGGGAAGACCATCTCTGTCTTTGTGTGCAAATGAACAAATAGAACTGGGATTTTTTTTTGCCTTCATCCGTTCTTCTAAGATGGTGGTGACATCAATCATCAACTTCTTTCATTCTACAATGATCGAAGGGTACAAATTTTTGGTGGGAAAGGCCTTGGCGGAGAGAAAACCAAATCTGAGGAAGAAACAGAAACAACAGTGGGTAAGGACCAGTCCTCCCATCGAATCGCTTCTGACATCAACTCTGTCAACAAGGAGTAGTATCGAAAAGATTAAAGTCCATGGTAGTTTCTGGCATTCTTGTGTATGCGAAGAACAATTAGCCTACGTCGAGGTTTGCAGGTCTGTTGTCCGATTTATGTATTGAGGACATTATTCTCATATATTTTGGCAATAAGGTCTACCTTTTGACGGTGCATAATCTGACAGTTAGATCAACAATGGAAGAGACTGGTTAGGCGAAGGTTCTACCTTTGTTCTCCATCATAAGCAATTCTGGTGCATTGGTAACCTTGGGAAGGTTCTTTCAATGACTTCTAGTGGATGGTGTTCTTTATCAAGAACGGTGCAGAGAAACTTATAACAACATTGGCCAGACCTTGGGCTTGGTTCTCAATCTCTTATGTGAGAATAAACCCTTCGACCAACCTTTCGAAAAATCGTATGTTCTTATGCATAAAAACTATAAGATTTCTATCGTGAAGATAAATCTCATCTTGGGGAGTTCCATTTTTGGTATCGCAGTTCAACCCACTATAGGCGAAGCAGTGCTAGAACTACATCCTGCCGTTTCTCCAAATTCGGACAGCTTAAGGGTAAATTTGGAAAATGAATTGGAAGGAGATTTGGAAAAAGAATGGATCGTGTTTGCTACTTTGGAGGAGCATATCCTGTTTCGAATACAATTCCCTCTAAATTAGGGTCCTTCATCAACTTGGTGGATGGGATTTCGAGCCTTCCTGCAATGAATCATTCCCCTTGTCCTCGGGATCACGAGATTTACCGTGTAGAGCAAGGCACCTCATATAATCGCACTGGGAAAGAAACATGAGATAAATGATCGAGTCGAACACCGACAATGGTTCTATATCAAGCAAAATCCAAAATCATGTCTAGAAGTCGAGTTCGAGAGGCAAACAGGAAAGCCTGGGAGTATGTGAGGAAGGTCGGAATTAAAGCTCTGGACACAGGTTATTTGTTTCTGCAGCAATTCAACAATATAGTTCTAGAAGTCCTTGAGAAACTGGACATGGGAGATGATGAATATGATGCTTATGACGATGTGTGCGACGATGAGGAGTCGGTGAACATAAACTCCGGTCCTCTCTTCACATGTTCATCCTTACAATGAAGTAATATTGTGCTCTACATTTACAACGTTTTATGAAGATAGCGTCCATATCCTCCTCCATTTGCATTTGTTGACTTATTGTAGCGTAGAACTAGTCTTGGTGGAGATACAAGTGATCATTCTTGCTTCAGTTCTGCAGTTTCCATCTATTTGGTTTGCTCTTGATCGAAAGAGGTGATAGAGATGATGGGTGAAGGTCCTTGGGCATTCTATAAGCAGATGTGCTAGAAATCGTGTCCATCCGAATGCTTATGAAGCATCATATGTTTTGTTCTCGTTGGTTGCTTGAACCTCAAATTTCGTGTTTTGGCTCTTTTTTTGGGTGCTTGAGACTCAAACATTATGTTTTTGTTTCTATTGTTTTGATATTTTTTAGGTTTTGATCCTTTTTTTAAAAAGTTAAATCACCTGAAACCTTATAATTTACATGAAAATTCAAGGTATGAATAAAATCATCGCTTATCAAAAAAAATGTATGCGATGAGCTATTGTTAAGGATGGACATCGAAAATTGATTTAAATATTTGGATAATTTGTTAAACTTCTAATGTCTTGTTGGATATGTACAATATTTAGATAGTTTGTTTGAATTTAAGATTTTCATTGTCTATTTGTTACGAATTAGACTGGTGTAAATATATAAATGCAAGTAATGCACGTTTGTATAAACGATTTGCAAATATGTTTTCTGAATTTGTTATTCCACCTGCTCGACGAAGTATGGATGTCGCCACCCAAACAATTTCTTGGGCGACGAACACTAATATTGGCCAAGTATGTACTTGGGAGACGATTTAAGTCCGTCGGATAAGAAACAATTTGGGCCATGGTTAGGGATGTGTTGGCCAAGTATGTACATGGACGATGATTTTGATTTTCCGACCAAATGTTTACTTGCTCGACGAAATGTTACGGACGTTGGCTAAGAGCTTGTCTGAAGAAACTTGTTTAGGAAAAGCCCACAGAGGCACAAATCTGTTTGATGAAAATCAATCATATTTTAGGAATAGAGCAGATGGAACATGGAAACAAATCAAATCAAAAGTGGTATCCAACTTTGAGCTGCAGCAACAACAACATCAGGCCTCGTCCTCCATGGGCTTCCCACCCCCTAGTTTTGAGCTAGGCATCAGATATTAGAGAAATGGCTATCAAAAAATGATCAAAGGAATGAGATGGGAAACAAAGCTGAGTCATCCAAAAAGCCTCAATGGGTGGATTTTATTCACAATCTACCTAGCAGACCAACTCATCCATGGCTAGCAGATTTGTTGGGAGATATTGGTGGCATTCAGAGAGTTTATATAGCTCAAAACTCAACAAGAAGAGGTAAATGGTATGGCTTTTGCTACTTCAATAACAATTTTCAATTGCAGGAGGCTATCAGGAGATTTGATGGGTTCATGATCAATGGCCATAAGCCATTCGTTACCCAAGCTTGGGCAAAGGAGAACAAAGCTTTCCCTCAAGTGCAGAAAGATATAGAGATGCCCCCTGAGATTCAAGCAATGCATCAATCTCACCCACAAGGCTCAATAGTCATCAAACAGGAAAAGAAAGTCATCTAGCCATCTCCCACTCCAATCTTAATGCTCAAGCAATCATGAGGGAAATAGCTATTAAAGTTCTGAGTCAAATTCAGATAAAAGCACTGGGAAACAGAACCTTGCTAGTTCATTGCCCTGATCCTGAGTATGACAAATCCTTAATGAAGGATAATGGAGTATGGCTACAACCATGACTCTCCTTCATCCATGGGAAAGAAAAACTACAGCAATATGGAGGCAAGTTTATATGGGTAGCTATTCATGGAGTGCCCTATCATGGCTGGTGTGAGGAGTCATTCGCAGCCTGTGTACAACCATTTGGTACATTAGTCTACACCATTCCTTATTGCAAGGGTGATCTTTTTGTGGATATTGCTTATGTACTCATTCATACTGTTTCACTGATAGAAATCTCCAAAGAAGTGGAGCTCTTCCTTGGCCATAAGTCTTACAAGGTCTGGGTGAATTCAACTGATGATGCCATCTTGACTCCCTTAAAACCAGATCTTTGCTCAAGCTCTCAAACTTCAAGCTCTGATAATTCAGATTCTGCCATCTCTCCTCCACTAGGTGTGGCTTCTACAAATTCTTCTGAGAATCTTGCATCACCTGATATGGATACACTATTGCCAACCTCTCTAAACGACATTAATGCCAAGGATTCCTCTCATTTATTACAAAACACTCAGTTGAGTAATTCTCAATCATTGGAACATTTGGCAGCTCCAGTTCTCAACATTCCAAGCACAGAGAAGTTATGCCCAATTACTACTGAGATCTTATCTCATTTAGAGGTCAACCCTACCAACCATCTTACTCTTAATTCATCTCAGCTACAAAATCTATTGATACCAGATACTCTGGAGGAAGAAGAAGAATTAAATCATCAACAAAGTCCAACTCTCCAGCAAAACAATTAAGACAAAGCTTCAAAGTTAAGAGCATCAGAATTTTTAGTCATCAATTCTGTAGATGCAAAATCTCTCACTGTTGCCAAGCAAAAACATTCCCTCTCAACTACTCCAGTTACTCAGGAATTAGGATCACCTCCCAAAGGTACAAGGACAGTGGCTAATCAACATTTAATGAAGCAAGGGTCTCAAGATACTATTCCAACCACCACCAGTCAAGGAACTACATTGGAACCTGCAACATTTAATGCTTCTGATCAACTACATGGCATATCATCCATTGTGTCTCATCCATCAGCACAGCCCCAAGATCCGTCCAAGCAAGATGACATTGCTGCCCCTCAAAACCCTAAATCCATGGAAGATCTTATTCAGGCCAAACTGATGGAGGTGGAAGCTTTTTTGGGAATAACACCTCACAAAGCCATTATCAACCCATCAGTAACTTAAAGAAGGTAAAAGGCAGAGGTAAAAAAACCAACTCATTCAGCTCACGATTACAAAACAAGATCAAAACTCAAAGAAGGAGACCCCAACTACAAAAACTCAGGCCCTGGAACCAAATCATCTCTTGCTCCACATAATACACTCCTCAAAACTAAGCTTGATAGGGCCAAATCTGCCTAGAAATTTTGAAAATCCCTTGGTTTGCTTGCTGAGTGTGATGATGATGAGGTTCATCACCAAATAGCTTCACCGAATGATGAAGGAACTGATAGTTTTAATCTGGAGGTGGGCAGTGATGATGAGTTTGTTGATTTAGACAGAGATTCAGAATCTGAGGTGTGAGAAAAACTTACTTCCACTCCCTCACTCTCCTCTTAGAGATATGAAATTCATGAGAGGCCTTTCCTTTAAGCAAAAGAGGAATTCACTCGGTACCTTGGTCAGCAAGCAAAAACCACATTTTGCTCTCATTCACAAAACTAAGCTGGATTTTATCCCATTATCTATTCTTAGATCTTGTGGATTTTTTGGGGGCTGGGGTTTGGCTTTTGTCCCCACTGTGGGCAGTTCAGGAGGGATTTTATCTATTTGGAAGACTTCTAAGTTTCAGGTTCATACTACAAAAATAATGGAGGGGGCTTTACTTTGGTTTGGGCTCTTTAAAGATCTTAACAAGGACTGCTGCATCATAAATGTTTATGCCCCCTGCACTAGAAGAGGAAGAAGAATTTTGTGGAATCAGATTATTGAACAAGTGCACCTTATTGGTAATCCTTCTCTTCTAGTTTTAGCAGGAGATTTCAATGCCACCCTTGACATCTCAGAAAGGTCCAGCAACAGAGTCTTAGGATCAGATATGTCTGCTTTTCTCTCACTTATAGATGACTTGGCCTTAATCAATCTTCCTCTAAAAGGAGGGAAATACACCTGGTTTGGGTCTGGATCTACAGCTTCAAGGCTAGATAGGTTCTTAATTTCTATGGACCTCCTGCTTCATTTAGAGATCTCAACCAAATCTGCCTTCCAAGAAGTTTATCAGATCATAGACCAATTGTACTTTACAACTATATTGATGATTGGGGGGCTAGACCTTTCAAATTCTTAAACATATGGATAGAGGACTCAAGATTCTATGATGCAGTCCAAGGCTTCTGGGCTTCTTTTCATGTTGAAGGGCTCCCTCACTATGTATTATGGAAAAAGCTAAAGTTACTTTAGGAAAAACTTAAGTTGTGGAATGTGGAGGTCTTTGGTTATTTGGAGAATGAAATAGAGACCCTCAGAAAACAGGTTGATCAATTTGATTATATTGTTGAAGACATATCCCTTTCTCCAAGTGAATGCAGTGCAAGGGGAGATCTGCAAGCTGAACTAATAAGGAAATCCAAATTGTTGGCTAAACTCTGGAGTCAAAAGGCAAGGAACAATTGGCTCAAAGAATGAGATCAAAATTCAAAATATTATCACAGAATAGCCAATTTCAAAGGAGCCAGAAAACAGATTACTATGGTGATGGTTAATGATGCTCTCCTTGAAGATCCAGATGAAATTAAAGAAGCAACATCAAACTATTTTAGTTCAAGATTCTCCAGACCCTCCTACAATTCCATAACTCTAGATCATCTGAGTTTCAAATCTCTAAATGCTTCACAAGCCTCTTGGCTAGAAAGACCTTTCCTTGAGGAAGAAGTAATGAAAGCAACTATGGCTTGTGCATGAGACAAATCCCCAGGTCCTGATGGTTACACTCTCAAGTTTTTTCAAGTTTGTTGGCCCATCATAAAAGCTGATCTCATGAATTTTTCCATCCCTTCCATAAATCTGGACATTTGTGTAACGACCCAAATCCGATAAATGCGGAAGTGGACCGTTACTTGACATTAAATTGAAAGACATTAAATCAAGATAAACAACTAGAAGTTCAACTCTAGAATTTTCATAATAATCATAAATCCAAAAACAAAAAGGGT
>JAYMSV010002221.1:0-11401 GCA_036897745.1 Erodium moschatum
TGTTGTTTATAATTTCTTCGCCCCATCCATACCAGCTCCTCTCTCTACTGCCTGTATTTCAGAACTCACAATTGGAGTACATCAACAAATATCCACAAGCCTAAATCTTCAGACAGAATTGAACCAGAGAAGCAAGTGCAGCATGCATTTTCTTTTGAATATACAAACCAAGAGAAGGGAAAGATGTGATCTACCTGGTTGGCCAAATTATAGAAATGGATAATGTTCCGCATCATCCAAACAGACTTGTAGAAAGGACAGAATTTGTCATATCTGTCAGTCGCAGAAAAAAAAAAGGTTAAAATAGTTTTGCAAATTAGAATTATGGGATAATTGCAAAAAAAAAGTACCCTATGGTGTTCACTTTTTGCAACTTGTAGCCCTCTTCTTTGATAATTGCAAGAAAGTACCCTGAACTTGTCCTTTTGTTGCACATTTGTATAAATTTGTTTCAATGTCATTTTACCCTTGAAATTTAAATTTAAAAAATAATAATTAAACAAAAAAAATCCAAATTTTCATATCCCTTAAAATTCTTACTCTTTGTAGGGATATGAAAAATAAGGGATAGGAGATTTTGGATTTTTTGTTTTTTACTTGTTATTTTTCAAATCTAAATTGTAAAGGTAAAATCGTCATTTTTATACAAATTGCAACAAAAAGACAAGTTCAGGGTACTTTTCTGCAATCATCAAAGAAGAGGGCTACAAGCTGCAAAAAATGAATACCTTAGCCTAAGGGTACTTTTTTGCAATTATCCCTAGAGTTAAACATAAATCCTGTAGAAAGATAGATTACATGCAAACTAGTTAATCAAACTCTTAAGACTTACGGAGTAAAAGCATTCTGAGCAAGATAGTCCTCCCTCAACAGCTTTGCAGTTTCAAGGGTAATTTTATCTCCCTCGGCTAAAGCATCCTTTCCAACAAGCTGGAAAAAAAATGGTTGCAGTTTTAAAGTGATAGGAAGACCATTTACGTATTGCTTATTATAATTAAAAACGATCATTTATAGTACTCATACAATATCTCTTTAATAATGTTCTTGACAATGTGTTTAAAGTATGAAACAAATTTGGGGAAAAGATACCTGGACAATTTCATTCAAGTCATCTTCTCTCTGTAGTACCTCACGGGCCTTTGTTCTTATGTTGATGAAGTCTGGATCAAATTGCTCATAGAAAGACTCCAATGCCTGGAAACAAAAGTATCCAAAAGTTAAATAGCTAAAATCACCAATTAGATATCGAAATAGGACATAGTTTAAATACAATATGGATTTTATATACATCAGAACAAGGAAAAGTAAGAAAACAAACCGTTGAGTACTTGGAGTAGGAGATGAGCCAGTTTACAGATGGGAAGTGTTTCCTTTGTGCAAGTTTCTTGTCCAAACCCCAGAAGACCTGGAAAGGCAAATTACATAAATTAATTGAAAATAAATTAAGAAAGAGAAGCTAAACTTGTTTTCAAGAAAATCAAACGGACATGAAAGAAGACAAGGGTTTCTATCATACAAGTGATAGGTATCTTACAAGTTAGAGCAATTGGTAATGTGTAACGAATTGTGAAAGCATCTCAAATATGAGGACAAAATATACTAGTTTCCAGTGACAAACCCAAAAGTAACCATGTTTGCACACATGTAAATAACATAAAATACTATTTTTACCTGGACAATGCTAAGGGTTGCAGATGTCACGGGATCCGAAAAATCTCCTCCAGGAGGGGAAACAGCACCCACAATTGTGACACTACCATTACGTTCTGGTCCACCAAGACATTTTACTTTACCAGCACGTTCATAAAATGATGCTAAACGAGCTGCCAGATAAGCTGGATATCCACTATCTGCAGGCATTTCTGCCTGAATAAGAATCAAGAGCATAGAGTGTCAGAATGAAAGATACATAAAATAGTAAATATCAGAAGTAACTCTTGATATGGGGATAAGGCAACATAACATTGTATGGCGAAATGTATAAACTAATATTGATCAACATTATATAAGCCAACTATTTTAATGGAAATTACCAGCCGCCCAGAGATTTCACGCAATGCTTCTGCCCAGCGAGATGTTGAATCTGCCATCATACTAACATTGTAACCCATATCTCGGAAGTACTCAGCAATGGTGATACCTGATAAACCACATTCACATAACCCAACGGACTATCAACACATATTAATGAGTAACGTATTGATTAAAGCAGCAGCATCAAGATATGCTCCTTATATGAACTCTGTAACAAGCCAGAAGCATTTGGGGGCTTTGGTATGAAATTTTAAGATAGGACATAAGGAAGATAATCAACAGGGAAAAAGTAAGACATCCATATTGACAAAGATAATAGATATGTTTACCCGTGTAAATAGAAGCCTCGCGAGCAGCCACAGGCATGTTGGAAGTGTTGGCAACAAGTGTTGTTCGCTTCATGACTGATTCTTCACGGCCATCAGGCAATGTCATTGTCAATTGAGGGAAGTCCATAAGAACCTGAAAAGTTGGTTACAGAAGATGAATAATCAGATATTTAAAAGGAGTGGTTGAAGATAAAACTGGTGGAGAAACATACTTCCGCCATTTCATTTCCACGTTCCCCACAGCCAACATAAACCACAGTGTCAGAATTGGAGTACTGCACACACAAAGAAAACATGTTAACAAGGTACGGCACACATCATATGAATGTTAGCCAGCTAAAGAAATGGCTAGTTCACCTTAGAAAGAGCTTGGCTAATGACAGTTTTTCCACAGCCAAATGCACCAGGAATGGCACAAGTCCCACCAAGAACGGAAGGAAAAAGAGCATCAAGAACACGCTGAGATAAAAACAACTTAATCCGTAAGCAACACACATTTCTCAAAACTAAGTATTCTTGTATATGATAAATACCTGTCCCGTTAGTAGAGGGGTATCAGCTGCAAGCTTTGAAGCAACAGGCCTTGGTGTACGAACAGGCCAAGTCTGCAGATGAGCAAAGTACATACACTTAAGTTTAAGTAGACATCCTTTTAAAATTAAAAAATTGTAATAATCCTAAAATTTAATGGAAACCTGAAGCATGGTAAATTGCTTTTTGACACCTTGAAACTCAAGCTCTAGAACAGTATCCTGCATAGTATATAAACAAACACAGTCAGTGCACGAAATATTCAAAACAAAGTCAAAATATAACTTGTAACTGGTCATTGCATGCCTTGAGAATATAGTTTTAGATGCTTTATGAGAATTGAATCGATTGCAGGGGACTTGAGGCATCTAATCTAGTATCAGATACTTGTTACTATAAAGGACACCATATAGCTATCCAAATTCATGGCATGCAATACACAAGGTAACTAAATGGATTGGCAATGAACTTAAGGAAATGAACCTTTAATGAGTATTGACCAGGAGGTGCAACATATGTGATTTTTCCCATAGCATCTGGAGGAAGTGCAACATGATGCTGCATTAAACTGTTCTCGAATACAGTCTGCACAACAAAAAATTCCACTTATCAACTTCAGTTAAACTTTATGCAAAAGAAAAGGACAAACTCCAGTTGTACCATATTCTTAAGAAGAGATGTTTTACAGACCAAGGTTCATTGATGAAGAACTTACAGCATATAGGTCTCCACCTGTTAGCAAGTCACCCTCACCTGACAGCAATAGATAGCGAAGTTAAACATTAATTATCAATAACTTACCATTTTATCTAGGTAGCTACAACTGATTTTGCTTACCAATCTTTTTGGGCTGAAACTCCCAGAGTATGTCTTTGTCAAGTGCTGGGACAGAGACACCGCGAGGAATATAGACATCACCAGATCTTTTCGCAATAGTTTTCAAAGGTCTCTGTTTTAGATGCAACAGAAATATAAATACACAGATTAGTTCAACATTAGAAGGATAAGCAGGTGCAAAACATAAGAAATAAATACTTAGTAAAACAAGGAAAGGCATATAGTGTGCTTTCAAGCTAACCTGAATGCCATCAAAAATATTCCCCAGGATTCCAGGCCCTAACTCCACTGATAGAGGCTGCAAAGACAGCATACAACTTATAATCCAATTTGCTAATGGACAATAAAGGAAAAATGAAGACCGGAAATATTACCTTGTGTGTACGTAGGACAGGATCGTTCACCATCAACCCAGCTGTTTCTTCATACACTGAAATGAGAAAAAAAGTGCAAGTTTTTCAGTCAATCTAAATCCTCTCATCAACAAGATAAAACAAAATGAAAACAAACAGCTGAATTCCTTCCCTACGATATATGAACTGAAAAAATACAAGCTCTATAACATATTCTAATAATTGGTACTTGCATCCTGAATTCCTTCAGAAGGCATGAGGTGATTGAGATCAAATAAAAAGAAAATAACCTTGAATTGTGGCAGAATCTCCTTCTAGACGAATGATTTCACCAATCAGATTGTCATATCCAACACGGACCAGTTCATACATGGCAGCTCCAGCCATGCCATCTGCAATGACGACAGGTCCTGATACCTGTAGATTTAGATTTGAGGAGGACCAAAGATACACATAAATTATCATATTCAATTTAATAAACAACTTTGTTACAGAGCTGATCATCTCAAGCCATTAAACCTTTGGTACTGGGAGTAAATCTAGAATATATCATAGCCAAACAAAAGATCAAAAAACAAACAAATCTGTAAACATTAGTAAATTCTCATATACTCTTATGCCATTTTTTTGCATGAAAATAATCAAATTACCAGAAAACTGAATCCAGTTAGGACTGAAAATTCACCCTCAATTCGTCTAAAAAATGAGTTAAGTGCTTAAGCACTTAGAATGGATATCGTCAGATTATTCCTATGATCATAACTGGTTAGCGAATCCACTTAATTGCCACAAAATTAGACCAAATCACTATAGAAGGGTCCGAAACGAGAATCTACATGCACACACAAATATCAAAGATGAGATTTACTGAATTATACAAAACAGCAATAAAATAACACCGTATAGAACAGTTCCAGGTTCAGTGACTACCAATCACGAAAGCCGGTTAACGATTGAGAAACAGATTACGAACACAAAGTGTTGATAAAAACAAATCAGAATCATGTCGCGACAGAAAAAAAAACAACAACCACTTCCGGCCACGAATCAATCTAGCTCGTCAAAAACACGTAATTGAATAAGGGAGAGGGAAAGAGATTGATGACCTTGCGAACGTAACCGTACTCACTCTCCTTCTCGGCATCTTCGAAAGTAGTCAATCGAGCTCCGTAAACAGACGGCATTTCTTCAAGATCTGAGAAATGGAATTCGAGGTTCGGGCGATCGAGAGCTTCTCAAGGTCGGTTCCGACCTGAGGCAGAGAGACCCAAAATTCAGTTAAAATCCGAAATAGAAGAGAAGAGGAGAGGTGAAGTTGCAGGATATAGAGAGAGAGACTTCACGGAGCCATGATGATTGATGACCGGGAAACGGATCCGACGCTCTCAATCTGTTCTGCTACAAGATCTTGCCATCTGGCACTGTACACGTGAATTAAGCATGTGATTTTTCATTATAACAAGGTTAAACCTCATTTTCATACTACAAAATGATCTTCATTCGCCTACAAGATGGGTAAGTTGAGGGGCGATGAAAGTGACTACAAGCGCATGAATTGTGAGGGACGCCCAGTGGTAAGTGACTACAAAGAGGATGAATTGAGAGGGACGCCCCAGTGGGAAGAGAGGTAAGTGACTCAAGATGGATGAATTGAGAGGGACGTTTAATCTTTCCCTTTGGAGGGGAGACTCATCAAAAACTGTTGAATTGAACATGCTCTGAGACCATCCACAATGGATGGAGTCGATTCGACGCTTGTGGGTGGAAGAATAAAAAAAATATGGGTCCGATTCGTGGGAAAAAATGGGCCGAAATTGTTTTTTAATTAGTTGGACTACGTGGCGATTCTCTATTGGAGAATCGGGCATCAGACTCTTTTGACGGTCTACGAATCCATAGACAATCAGGGCGTCGAATCGACTGAATCTTGGGATTTTTGGATTTTTTTCTCAAAAAAGTGCCGACTCTCCTATTCGACGCCATTGTGGATGGTCTAACATGCAAAAGTCTGATCATATGCTTTTTGTTTCAGGTCTTGTAAGTCTTTCAACTGATAATTATTGGGTTTCCTGCAAATATTGTTCTTAGGTTCTTGGGTTGAGATAAGGGTGCAATTCTAATTGTTGTGGTGGTGAGAAGGGTGTGTATGGGCGGATATCCGTTCGCGGGAAGGGATTTTCATACGTTTGTACGGATGCGGATATGAAATTTTGTGATCTACGATCCGTCCATGACAAGTGAACATTTGACTTATTTTATCTGCAAAATATGTGGGTGAATTGGATACAACCCGCGTGACCCGCTAACTATTATCAAAACCTAAAATGAAAATTATTTTTAGAAACAAAACTAATATCATTTCTTGATTCAAACAATTTTAAGACGTCTAGTTACATTAAAAAAGTATTATACCTTATTTTACTACAAAATATTGATTGGAATAAATAAACAAAATATAAATATTTGTAGTATGGTTGATTGGAATATATGTACTAAATTGAGTTTGATATCACGTGCGGGTGGGTGGATTATCCACTGATCTATCTACCTGACCCATAACGTAATCCGTCCACATTGTTACGAATCAATAAAATTTGATCCTATCGATCTACTCATATACGGATGTGTAGCGAACTCATCGATAAAAGGACGGAATGGATCACCGAATATTTTATAAGACTCCTAGCTGTGAGTGAGAGAGGTGATCGGTTATAATTTCAAAGTTTGGGCCGAGGTGAAGGCCCAATATCAATTGATTAGAAAGTACAAGCAAGGACATAGAAGTAATTACAGGTGTACTTAAGCAGGACAAATAGGTAAATTCGTTGGCCCACACTCAAAACACACTTTGGCGCGGGTCTGCGATCTATCTCCTTCTGACAATATTCTCTGGGTTTTCGTGCTCTCTCTAGTCCTCATTCTCGAGATTACAAATAAATAAATAAAATAAGCTATGCTCTCTGTCTTTACTGCTACGAACCAAACATTTCTGTTTTCAAATTTCCCTTTTGGATCTCCCAAAATTTAATCAAGCATTTATAGTGCTTCTTCTAGCTTCCGTCTCTTTCCCTAGGGTTCCCTCTGCCCCTAAAATTTCCCTTCAGATTTTCACATTGATGAGCTGAGCTCCAGTTTAGGGTTTCACATTTTGCTTCTCCGTGGTTGTTTCCGTGCGACGGCCGCTCTAGAACTGACTTTACTTTTGCTTTTGAAGAGTGAAGGGCAAATGAATCTGGTGCTGGTTGATTGATTCTCGATCTGCTTCTGGGTTTTGATTAGCATCCTGCCTCTATCTAGGTTAGTTTTTTCATTTGCATGTTGGATGATTGTGAACTTAGCTTCTTTTGATTTTTGTGAAGACACGTGAAAAATGGCGTGCGTTTGCTGTAATTGAGCTTCTGGGTATCTTCTGTGTGCTTCAAAGCAGCTACTACTCCATTTTCTGTCAAAGAAATTGTGATTTCTGGAGCTTTGTTCACCTCCAAGCCTTGTTGGACAGGTTCTGATTGACAGAACACTGCCTCGTGGAGATTTGGCTGGCTTTCAACCCATTAATCTGTTAGTTTCAGCTAAGGTCTTGATTTCTTTTAGGTTTGGTGTTGAAGAGAGGAGGATATTGCTCATCACTGGGATTTCACTCTTGTTTTCTAGTTGGGTTCAGGGGCTCTTTGAGTGTTAAGTACAGCGTGTGAATCTAATCTGTGATCTACTTGGAACAGTACCTGTTTCTTTTGGGAAGGAAAGGTTTGGTAAAGATGGACTTTTTTAAAATGAAAAGGCTGAGGAAAGCTCACAAGCCTAACCCAGAAGACAATTTGGAGGATATGTCTGTGCCTATGCCAGAGGAGCCCAGCAGTCACAATAATGGTAGTAATAATCTGAGTAAAACTGTTGAGGTTGGAGCTGATCCCGCTGATACTGCTGATGTTGAGGATGATGATGATGATTTTATCACAAATGAGGTGAAGAGGAGGTTGAAAGAACTCAGGAGAAATAGTTTCATGGTATTGATTCCTGAAGAAGAATCTTGTGCAGAAGAAGAGGAAGAGGAAGTGGACACTGAGACCATCTCAAACCAGTGGAGGGATGTGGAAGCTGAGGGTCGCCAATGGTGGTCTGGCTTTGATGCTGTGTATGACAAGTATTGCGAGCGCATGTTTTTCTTTGACCGCATGAGTGCCAATCAGCTAAATCAAACTGGTAGAAATGTTATCATTGACTCTTTTTTATCTGTGCTCTCTCTCTTAGACATCAAACAGTAGAAATTGTAGTTCAGGGATTGTTTTTTTTTCTTCTTCTTATGAATACTGTTTTTCCAAATTCACCTGTTATGGGATGCTGTACTATCTTGAACCCTTTCTGGATCAAATGGAGCTAACTAGTCAAGAAAAGTATATAATGATAATAGGTAAGTTGATCAGAGGAAGGATCAATATTTGCCATCTTTAGAAATGAATATAATGTGTTTGCTCTGCTGCTTGTAAGTCTAGATAATGAGGTTTTAGGACCGTACACATAATTCTCCTCAAAGTGTTACTTTAGGATGTAAATATTCGTACCTATCAGTATGATTTATAATAGGTGATATAGTGAGTGTCTTCTCACGAACTTTGTCCATGTGCATCTTTAGGTCTGTCTATAATTTTGTTGTGTTTCTTTAAATCCTCAGACTTACAAACAATGGAAGTCTTGATTTGCAGGATCTATAACTCCTTCAACTCCTTCACCAAGATCTGCATCTAAGAAGCTCTCATCTCCCTTTCGCTGTCTTTCTTTGAAGAAGATTGAAGAACCCGAAGAAGAAACTGAGCATCTGCAGCAGACAGAGTATGACCCATATCAGGATTTGGAAACTGCATATGTTGCACAGATTTGCTTGACCTGGGAGGCACTCCATTGTCAGTACACTCAACTGAGCCAGAAAATCTCATGCCATCCTGAAAATCCTTCCTGTTACAACCACAGTGCACAGCAGTTCCAACAGTTTGTGGTCTTACTGCAAAGATTTATTGAGAATGAACCTTTTGAACAGGGTTTCAGGGCAGAAATTTATGCTCGCACTAGGAAACTCTTACCTAAGTTGCTCCAGGTTCCAAATGTAAAAGGTAAAATTTGTTCTGTATGGATTATAATGAAATTATTATATTCTTTTTCCTATTCGAAAACCTTGAAATTGGGTGCTTGTGTTAAATAAGTAATTTGGTGCATGTTTTCAGCATCAGACCTAAAAGACGGAGAGGAAGTAAAGCCAGATTATCTTGTCCAGGCCCCCGATCTCATAAGGATTATTGAGAGTTCAATTCTCACTTTCCACCTTTTTCTGAAGATGGAGAAGAGAAAATCAAACGTACTTCTGAACTTGTTTGGTAATCAAAACCACATTGCTACACCTCTTCAACAGACCCAATATTCTCTTGAAAAGGTAGCTTTGTGCAGTTATATTTCACTTTTTCCCTTTCTCTGAACAAATCGATAACTACCATCCATAATGTTACTGTATTATTCATCTGTGAATCAGACTTGACCATTTGTGACTCATGGATATGGAAGAGTTCTTTTGGCTTCTCATAGGGTCAATCTAAGCATGCATATTATCTTAAAAGTAATATTGATGAACTTGGCCACTTTGATGGAGCCAAACTTCTATTGCTAGTATGGATACCCTATAATAGTCATGAATAGGATACAAATCAAATCCCCTTTTGAATCATGATGGCTGTTGTATGTCTTAAAAACTTCACAGAAAAGGGCGAAACTGAAGGAACTGCGGAAAAGGAAAGGCTGGAAAAAGAAATCGTGGCCTCAGTCATACCAGGAAATCCAGCTCTTGTTCGGTGTCATCGATGTCAAGATTATTTCCATGGTTCTTAAAATGGGGAGGATCAGTAAGGAGCAGCTGTTCTGGTGTGAAGAAAAGATGAAAAAGTTGAATATATCTGATGGAAAGTTGCAGAGGCATCCCTCGCCTACTCTTTTCCCATGTTAATAGCCTACGGGCATTATTTTTGTGGGGTAACTTCATTAACACACTCACTTTGACCTTTGTTTGTCAATAACACACGGTCACCTTTCACTATCATCAAAAGACCACTACAAAATCGGGTTTTCGCCTTAAATTTTAGCCCGAAACCAGTGGTTTTTTTATATGCAAACCCCCCTTTTCAGTGTTCTCTTATGATAGTGAAAGGTGGCAATGTGTTACTGATATGCACTGACTTTTACGGTGTGTTATTGATTAGCAAAGGTCAAGCGGGTGTGTAGATGATATTTTTCCTATTTTTGTTACTGAAGAAGGAAGTAGACAAGAAAATGCAATCCATGTTGTAAATGTAGTTTTATGTGTTTAACTGTTGGTCTGTGGGAGAAGAAGGAAAAAAGGATGACGTTGGTGATATACATGTAGTGGATATTCGGAGCAGGCTCGTTTATTATTTCTTCCTCAGTCAAAAGAAATTGTGGATTGCTCTGGATTTAAATTTCTTGGTGGTTTAAAAGTCCCTCAATGCCTATTGCCTCAAATGGTTGAAGAAGTTGAAACAACTTGTTTTTTTTTTCGCAAATCACTTGATTTTATCCCGATCGGGAATGAGGAGGATCACATTCATCATATGAACGAAGATCAAATCCAATAATCTCGAGCCTCGCTGAGCAGAGAAACGATAAGTTGGGCGTTTCTCATTCAAATTCAATCACCTCTAATATCGGGTTTCTTGTTCGGGTCGCTTCCTCTGTTATAGATGTTGCAGGACATCAACTTGAAACTATCACGTTTTTGATAGGGTTAACTTCAAAAAGCACCACACAGGTATACGCCATCTTCGCTTAGCACCATCGATCTATATTAATTACAGACGGCACCCTTCATCTTTACACTTTTTATCACCGTCTGTTTTTCTGTCCAAATATCTGTTAATTTTTTCCAAAATGACGAATATGCCCTCAACCTTATTACCCTAATATCAACATGACTTTCAAATATTTACAGAAATGCCATTACACAAATTTTTAATTCTTTTTTGATATTTTAAATTCTGATTTTCAATTTTTTTATAATTATTTTAATTCCTATTTATTACTTTCTTTTATAATTCTGATTTTCAATTTTTTTATAATTCTTTTTATAATTATTTTAATTTCTATTTATTACTTTTATTTATAATTCTGATTTTCAATTTTATAATCCTTTTCTTAATTCCTTTTTTTTTTTATATATTAACGGAAATTGAAAAAAAAAACACAATTTCAGACATGTGTATTGGTGGAGAAGAAGAACACGGGCAGTTCAGATCTGGGTTTCAGATAACCATGTTCGTGAAT
>JAYMSV010002222.1:0-11399 GCA_036897745.1 Erodium moschatum
TACTCGAACACCAAAGCACCTTCTTCTGCGAATTTGAACAAACACCATGTGAGCATGATTCATGAACATTACCCAACAGAGGAAACGAATCCGAAACCCGAAAAAGCCATCGACTTTAGAGATTCTGGATCGTTTTATTATGTGGGTTTCGATCACAATTCACAAACCTTGTTCGTCGCAGTATCCGAGGAGCTTGACGATGTGGCGGTGGTGGAGGCGGAGGAGGATGTCGAGTTCCTGCTTGAAGACCCGGTGGAGACGCTCGCTGCCGTTGTGGACCTTGATTGCCCCGAGCTGGCTCTGCTTCGAACCCGAGAACTGAGCCAGATACACCCTACGGAACCCGCCCGATCCAATAACCTTATCGAAGTTCATCGTAAGCTTCTCAATCTCTCCCCAGCCGAATCTCCGCACAGCCCCAGGAACCGAGTCGAGACGAGTCTCTGCCGCCGCTTCGCCGAGCCGCGCCCGTCCCCGCCTGAATCGGCCCCCACTGAACGCAGAGCCCTTCCGGGCTTGAAGCGCCAACAAGAAAAGCAAGCCATGAGAAAGAGAAACAGAGGAAATTGAGAGAGAGAGTAAAGCAGAGGAGAAGACACTGATTGGTGAGAAGGAGCGTTTGCTTTAAAAAGAGGTGTCGGTTGATCGAGACTGGGAGCGAAAGCAGAAGAGCAACAACAAAGGGAAAGAGAGGTGGTGATAGAGAGAGTATGGGGCCGAAACCTATGTGTTCATGAGATTGAGAAGTGACGATATATATAAAGAGAAATAAATCTAAATAAAGAAAAAATTTGAAGAGCAACCACAGACAAATGGAAGAAGGCAAGTAGGAAGAAGGAGGTGGTTCTTGGTTTGGTCTAAATATGTTGTTCCCGTATGGGCTCATTGGAGGCATATTCGGACAAGCCTAAATAGGATTGGCATTCAAATCTATATCATGGATGGAGAGGCAGGAAGGTGCTGCTAAAAATATGTATATATACATTAGTTATAACATGTAACATTTTGTTTTATTTTTATTGAGATATATGAATATGCGGTCGTTAATTAGATTCGCTCAAAAACTAGACATATTATCGTATCGGTCGAGTTATATTTATTAACCGAATCAAATAGACAAACAGACTACCTTATATTACAATATCCATTAGCATTTGTTCACGACTACATTAATAATACTCACACACAAACATTTGTATATCAACTATTGATCGTCCATATAAATACCATATATATATATTTTGTCATTCTTTTTTTAGCTATGTAACAGGTGTTTGTATTCTTTATCTAAAAAGTAAGGTACGATCGTAGGGTAGTGGTGGAGATTAAGACGCCTGATCCAGTGATGAGTTTAGTAGTGAATTCATCCAAGAGAGGTTGGAAAGGTTTGAGATACATGCTCAGAAGAAGAGGGTTTCAAACTCGTTAAACGTAGAAGGTGTCTGAGTCAGTTTACATCGGAGCATAAAAATAAGACGTTTTTTCTTTTGTTCAGAATGTTTGGCATGATTGAAAGCGTCCGACTTGTCCGATTAATCGGTTCGAAGTGCCCGATCACCCAAATTTGAGTCGGGATCGTTGATTTAGACACTTAAACTATCCAATTTTTGTACAAAATAATCATTATGTTAGAAAATAATTTATATGAAAAATGAGAATGATAAAGAACAAATGTCAAATGTGGGGATGATGGCTGCTTGCTAACAAAAACACGGAAAAGGATGTTTTTATTCAATATAATAATGATAGAAATTTGGTTGGTGATAATGGTCAAAAGAATATATAATTGATTGGGATTTTCTGAGTGACGTATAATTGTATATTGCATAAGGTAGATTTGTTGTTTAACACGTGGATGTATCTGTACAAGGCAATACATGAATATCGGACGGCACTCGTCAATCACGTTTCCAAATCCTTAAAAATAAATCATTGGTTTCTTGTACTTCTACTTTCCTTTTTGTCCTTTTCTCAATCAATCAGACAATTACAGCGTAACTTTTCTTACCTTCCCAATTGGGATGCATGCAAAATTGGAGCACACAATACGATGTAATAATTCTGATGGTAAAATTATGGAGCAATAATAAGAAAAATGGATAATGAATGTGGTGAAAGAAAAGAAAAATGGAAAGTGCACGTAAGAGAAGTGTTGAAAAGGAAAGTAAAATGGTAAGAGCACGTAATTGAAACAACTTTCTGTTAATTTAATCATTAATTAATCGTTCATATTAATTAGTTGTTCGATATACTTCTAATGGAGAGTCCATCCCGCATCAGAGGAAAAGGGCTCTAGAAGATTCTCCATTAGAGGGGTCTTCATAGGACAGAAAGCGAGGTTTGCAAAGCAACCTCATCAGCTACAATGAGTCTTAAGGGGAACTCTGGGTATCAGAGATGAGTTGTATCCCATATTGGAGGGACATGAGACTACTCGGTCCCGAACCTCCTCCTTCCCTTGGATGCCTTATCGGATATATGTTGTTTTTAATCCCATAAGGCCTCCTCAACGTGGCTGACGAGCATCTGAGGCACCACAGCTCTATTCGAGTCGAGGCAGAGAGACTAGTGAAATCTACGTAGTTCTACAATTCTACAACACCGTACTGCAAATGAGGATCCCCTACTTTATTAACTAGATTATCCGGTGTTTTCGTTCATAAGATCAGCATCCGGGTATGTCCCGAATTATGTCTAATCCTCCTTTATGTTTTCATTAGTAATATTCCCACTATTTGATATAAAAAAAAATTGTTCGATATAGTGATATGTGGTGTTTTATGTACATGTGTTCCATTAGATATTGAATGTGTGCGGAAGTTTTATGAGTTATCTGTTAATTAATGTAGACCGATTAATACCATTTCGGATAATTTTTGCAAACATAACTTGAAATGGAAATCGAATTCCTGATTCGATCATGACTGCATTATTTCTTGGATTGTACGTATGAGGACATGTCACATACATTTAGTTGGACCTTGTAATCAGGAGATTAACTCTGTTCATGTTGTGATCATGAATCTTTATAGATAATCATTTTATTTTTGTGACACTGTATTTATAATTAGGAAGCATAATTGGTAAGTGTGATTTGAAGTTGGGCCACATAATTACACGAGAAGAATTGGCCTTTTCTCAATCAAATGATTTAAAATGCGATGTGGTGCAATTCATTTATCATTACGGCCGTGGTGTGGGGTCGGCCGGCCGGCCTCAATCCCTCAACTAATTCTGTCCACGTTTCCATTTAATCACTCCACCGTTCAATCCTACGGTTCATAGGTCACGTTTTCATAATTAATATTACCAGTCCTCGTCCTTCAACGAAACTTGAAAGTACTCACATAGTCAAATGCGATGTTATTGTACATTTGACAATTTGAGCCATCATTTATAACACCATAGACAATATATTCAAACGTATTTAAACTTGATGCTATCCCATCATTTTAGAAAGTTGATAAACTTGGTTAAGAACACCTAGTGGGAATATTTTATGCACGATTAGAAGACGCAAATATATGTGTCTAATGATTTTGATGAAAACTTAATCGTTGGCTAATCGTTGACCGTGTTGTGAGAGGCAGGATGATATGGGACGAATCAGAACCAATTGACGGCTGGTACTTGCTCCACGTTACAAATTCTCCAATACCGCTCTTACGTATGGCCCTCGAGTTTAACAGCTCAACACATTCACCGAACACATCGGCATGCAAGGCATGAAACGTGATCATGGGATTTTAAACTCGAGCATGGGGGTTTTGGCGTTTGGCATGCATTTTTGTTGATGTACCATGATCATGTAGTGAATGCGTAGGTTGTGTTGATGAAAGAGTAGATTATAAATGGCATTTAGCATGAGACCCGTGCAATGAATATAGATTATTGTCTTATTTGAATAATTGATTTGGTTGGATGTTAACACAGCAACGACTTTGTAAGTAGACATGCGACGACCATAATCTTACCAAATTTGATACTGTTCGGACAACATCGGGAAGGAGACATCATGTTTCTTCAGGGATCTCGGATCCTTCCTTTCTCAACCACACTTTGTCGGACTTGTACAGGGCCCAGAGGCCTCTTTCTGTGATATTTGGCCCTTTATAAGGCCCAATATATGAATTGCGGTGGGCTTAACCACGGTATACTACAATCCCCCCAAAGGCCCATAAGTGTATCATTTTCTGTTAGGAAACATGTAATGCTATAAATAAGCGCCTGAATTCGATTCGATAATAAATCTCTGGAACCGCGGCAAGGAGTTCGTCAGGCTGTTGTGGCGTCTGGAGGAAATGCTCGGCACGATTGGGGCGATTCATTGCCGCCGATCATGGTTTCCGACCACACCTCTCACACCAATCCGTGCGGACTCTGGATCTTCCGATTTGCCACCGTGTGCTTCCGCCTCGCGTTGCCGGAGGTACGCTTGTTCGTTCTCGGCGACAACTACACCGCCTTCAATCCCTATGAGTAAGTACGACGCTTCCGAGATGTTTTATATCGGTAGCATCTCCGAGAGACACTCCGCAATCACCTATTTCCGTCGCTCCAAGGTTTTCGGTGGCGGAGGTACGATCGACTCCATGGCTGCATTTCCGAGAGAGATTGGTTTTCACCAGGTAATATAGTATATTCCTTTGGTTTTCTGTAGTATATTATGCTGAATTCAGTTCCAGGAAGAGTATCTAATTAGATGATGTTTGTAATTGTAACTTGCAAGCATGATTAAGAATATATAAATATTTTTTTATTGGCAATTCATAGTTCAATCCTTACTCTATTTTGTATGTACTGAGATTCGGATTTCTATACATAAATATTGACAAATTTCACATTCACTGGTGGTGTATATCAGTTGATATTAGGAGTAATGCACATAGGATTTTGTCATCTCATCCAATTGCACCATTTATATGGATTCAACATGTTGAAGCTGTGGAGGCATTTTTCCTTGGCTTGATTTCTTTGGAGTCTTTGAAACTTTTTACAAAAGCCATGAAAATGGATCATAGTAGTGTTCTGCAGTGTCAATTTGTTATGATTATGGAAGGTATCTCGTATCTTCGGTTTCTCTTGGTTAGGTTGTGCAAGTGCTCCCAAATGTAGTTATACTTTGTGAGGTAGAATGTACTTAACAGACATTCTTTGCATAGATTGCGTCAATGTATTGAGTTTGAATTGGGCATGAGTCGTGAGGGATCCTTATAGATCTGTCTGTAAGAAACCGATCCTTTTTTTCTTTCTTTCTTGCAAGCTGTAGGAAGAGAAGGTGATGCCACTTTGGGTTCATATGTGAGAGCTAAAGAAACGGATGATCTGAAAAAGAAGCTTCTACGCCCCTGCAAATTGTGCGAAGTGTTGAGGTGTTGGGATATCTGCCGTGCATGAATTGGCTTTTGGTGTGTTTCTAATTCAGAACTCTTCACCATATTGTATTTTGTTTCTATCTATCGTCTTGTCCTTTTGTAGAGTCCTTTGTGCTTAGCTCGGTTTGATTAAGCTCAAATGCCCTTGAACAGGTGCCCAGAAGGACGAACCGAATTAACCATGAGCTCCTTAGGTTCGTAGTTGGGCAGTGTGAAAAGGGAAGTTTAAGTATCTGATTCAGAATGAATGCTGCATGGAATGTGGTGCATGGTGTCCTGCCAAAAGCAACCCAATATTATAGTTCTTCTCACTTCCCTCTTCTAGCCAACCAAAAGTAAGCAAATTTTTTATTGCAGTTTGTTTTGTTTAAAGCAGCAGTTGTTTCTTTTTTTCACTTCTGAGCTATTGCACTTGGTTTTGCTTAGTTTCATGTGATGTAAGTTACAGTTAATTTCCAATATTTCCTTTTGCATTTCCCATTATGGCTTCCTAGATACCTGAGCTGAATGAAATCTTTGTTTGTAACCTATATCAATATGACTGGTTAGCATTAATAGAGAGTATCTGTAGAGCTTTATGGATCTAGATAGTCAATATTTCTGACAGCTTGTATATAAGGAAATTAGCTTGTCAGATTGAAATTGAAGGCACAATGAACTTTACAATGCTTAAATTCAGCAATTAATGCTGCTGAATAGTTTGTGAACTTCATCACAGGTCAAAGATATATAGATTCACGTCTCAATTTATTCTCTTACAAAAAAGGTATAGCTAGTGGAAATGAGTGTCCTAATAAAGAAGGGAGAATATGACTATAACATGTCATAGTCCATACTAAAATCTCTGCTTTTAGTATTTAATCCTAAGGCTATAAGTTAAGGTTGATGCCACAGGTTCTAGTGTATGGTTTTTTTTCTTTCTTTCTTGCACTTAATTTTCCACAGTATCGAGATTGTTTGTATTATTTGGGCAGTTGACTGGATTTAACAATGGGACGAGTTGACTGTATAGATAGAAGACCCTAATATCTGGACTAGGAAATGTGCTGGTAGTTTGATGGCTCCATGAATGATGGTGATTGTATAGAAGTTGGTGATGAGCAGAGAGCAAAGTAACAGAGATTGGAAAGCTGCAGTGATGTTATGCATCTCTGGACATCTTTTCTCAATGTTAAAAACTTATTCCTGTGTACTGCTCTTGTTTTGGCTAGGATTAAGAGTGATTAGGAGTTTGCCAGCATAAATGTTATAGTGGTAAAACTTTGATGAACCAATATGATGGACAGTTGGGCGATGGTTGTGATGCCATCGTTCACTTGGAATGGAGTAAAACAACCCGTCCGGGAGGTAATGATGGAATGAAGTATGGTTGACATTAATTAGCTGGGCAGCCATAGTTGATGTTGGTTAGCCAATAATGATAAATATAATTCCATTCAGGAAAAGCAGAGATGATTTGATAGAGACTCGAGGAATATTTGACGGGAAGATGTATTTGCCCCCGCTCTTGGGATTAGGAAGGGATGAAGGAATCGTGATAGTCCAGAGTGTAGGGGTGTTTACGGTGGGTTAGTTGGATCGTAGCTTCATATTGGGCACCAAAACCGAACTAGTCGGTTATCCAGAAAGAGAAACTGGAATCGAAACCAGATTTTTTCTCGGTTAACCAGCCGGTCTGAAGAATCAGAACCGGACCCTGAATCGAAAGGTCCGGTTGTCTTGATTTTTTTGGTTTCGGTTTTTTATACATACCCCTACCTGAGTGTGTGATCAGGCGGACCCTTTTGTCTGGTTTGTCCTTCTGCTTACTTCTCCTCATTACCGGTACTGTTTGTTAAGTGCTGAAAGATAAAAGGAAGTAGGGTTATGCTGTTCCAAATGGACAGAATGAGAATGAGAATGAGTTGATTGTTGAAACAATAGTATAGTTTGTTATGCTGATTGTGTGGATGCCCTTGGCCTGCATAGTTGGACTCAAAAGTCGAGTGCCGCATTAGGCGAAATCGCAGGAATTAAGGCAGTAAAATGATGGTGGGGTAAGGGGAGAAAACAGGAAGAAAGCATTGGGTATTTTTACAAGTCTGGACACTCCCACTGTCACACACGCGTGCAAAGGCACACACCTCAAAAATCTCTCTGGTTGTTGAATTGTGCTTGACTTGGGATAATAACAGTGACGGGGCTTTAAGTTTTAGTATTGTAAATTTGTAATGATGAGATATCTTATACCTTTCTGTTGATGGAATTCTGAAATTTGTTTCAGACTCAAAAGCCCATTTTGTATATGTTAAGCCCAGTGATGATGATGGTGATGGTACTGAATGCATAGAACCGGTAACTGAAGCTGCAGCCTACAGGTGTGTCAGTTGAATTATTATTATCATGATAATTCAATATTGCATTTGATTTTGTATCTGTTTATTTATTCTTTTGAATTTGACTCTTTGTAATTTGTATAATTGCTTATTATAGTGTATATAGTAATATAGATACTTGATAAGATAATAGGATATGTAAGAAAATGATAGGAATAGGGTGGGATGGGATGTGGCCCTGTTGTTTACTATGTGTGAACCTAGTATGATTACATTGGGCCTCTTGTCCTGCTGTCCTTTCTGCTCTTCATTGGCTTCACGGTCTATGTCAATATTCTCTCTCTCTAGATAGATACCTTCAAGAACTAACCCATCACCCATCACCCCCAATGTTATCCAATAATAACAACATCAAGTGTGGTATAGGGTCAGACTCTATTTTTCCCTTTCTCCCTCCTCGGTTCGATCCAAATCCAGTCGAGAAAATCTAAACTCTGTCAATCAGTACTTTTTAAAATTTTGTAAACTCAAACTTGAGATATTTCGTTCGAGAAAAAGCCCGAATTTGTGTCACTTGGACCGATAACTTTTTTCACTCGTCTCGTTATATAAACGAGGGTTACAAGGTAAGGGTAGAAAGAAGGGTAGGAAAAGTGGAAAAGGGAAGGAGTGGAGGCATGTGAATTAAGGGAATAGAGAGAGGGTAAGAGGGGGTGGTAGATGGAAGGCAGTTGGGGGATACAGAAAAGCAGGAGAAACGCTAGGCACGTTCCCTTCCCCACGTTATGGGTCCCCTTCCTCTTCTTTCTACAGCCTGTACCATTTGTGCTCTTGTCTCCCCTCCCCTTCCGTCCCGTCCCCCACTTCCCTTCCCACCCCTACCTTTCCTTCTTACTTTATATATCTTTTCACATATTAATTATCTTTAGTTACTCATTGTAAAGCCGAGAAACAATACATCTGATACCATGCAAGTTGGGTTGACTAAGCGTTATAATACCATAAAGAGATATATAAGTGTGTGATGAACGTGATTCTGATACCAATAAAAATCCGACCCATTTAAAAGACTGAAAAACATGACACTCAGTCTTGACAATTATAACAGTTATTGTCCGTTCGTTTTGTTTGAGAACAAGTGTATATAGAGATTAAGTTATAACTTATAAGTTAGAGTAGAGTTTCTTATTGATCAAAATAAATCATGGGAGACAAGTTTTATGATCGGATCTACATGCACATGTGGTGATTAGTGAACCCATGTCACTCTTTTTTCACATGCTCGGATTAAGGTTGATAGGATATTGATCAGTTTATAATAGTAACATTTATTGGCTGTGCTTGCCGGAGCAACAAATTTGGTAGATGGAAAAATGGGTATGGAAGGAGAGGAGGTGCCTAATATGTGTCTCTCTATTTGGCTGCTCTACTAACATGATTAGACGGTGGTTTGGTCCTTGTTTTTATGACTTGATGTCTTTGGCTCATCATCTTGATCGAATCCCAACCCTCCCACCTTTCAATCTCACTTTGAACATTTCCATAGAGACGTTCAATGCAAATGTTTCACATCTATGTAAAAAAAATTAGAGAGCCGATTATTTAAGTGATGATAATTTTTATTTTAAGAATAGTGAGTTTTCTCTTTCATCGTCGAATGTAACATCTGTGTCATTGATGCACGGTTATTTGAGCTTGACGTTTTCATTTAACACATAAATAACCGACAAAATCTGGGTTACCATTGTATAGAAAACCCGATGCTTAAGGACTAATAACCTAGTATCGACAGTTACCACCACAAATGCTCTAAGTGTGAAGAAAAGTTAAATGTGTTTAGGCATGATTGGCGTGGAGTTGATGAGTCCATGTTGGTAGATACGATTAGAAGTTAGATCCCATTAACGTGTATGGTTATGCATGTGCATATTGTGTGCACAACTCACTTATTTAATTAAAAGAATCATTTTGTTGCGGTGAATGTGAAAAGAAAATGTTTTAACAGAGATAGTGAGTTGTCAAGTACCGCCTTAAGAAAAACAAATGATAAATCGATGTGCGGACTCTGTTTTTGGTATGCATGTCTTGTAATTTTCTTGTTAAATTGTAACTGGTATAGGGTAGGCTGAGGCTCTAACTCAACCAGATTTATTATTTAATAAAGTCCACTTTGATACGGCTCCAATCACATGCAACTCATTAAGCTTGTCAGGTGGGTCCCACTCCGTTTATCTGACACCGTCACTCACTCTACCTCTCCCTCTTCGTGGTCATATTGGGCTTATTATTACAACTCTAGTAGATCTCATTCGTGTGTCAATTGTTCCAATTGGGATTGTGCTATGTATAGTTATAAGTGAGCTTATTGTGAATTTGAGTCCTTTGATTATAAATATATATCATTTAATTGTTTGAATATAATATTAAAGATGTCTAATATGTTAATTCTAATGGACCCTTGTTTGTAATCAAATATATGAGTAGAGATGTCAAAAATAGTTTTATAAAAAATTATGTATATTTCATATACCAATTTAACTTTTAATTGGACGGTGACGATGTGTTGAGATAAACAAAGTAAAGTCTTAGGATTTGTATATATTTACAAACATATATTGATCACCATAACCGTTTCCACTATAAATTATATATCAATTTCTTATTATGATAGAAAACAGTTATCGAATGAGAAATTTATATTATAACCATTTTTTTTGTAAAAGTGATTAATATCGTAACTTCTGCTAACTATTATTTTATCATATATTTATCGGTTTGTGAATAATATGTATATAAATAGTTATTTACTATTATTTTGTACAAAATTGGAAATATTACCATCTTTCCTCACAGCCAGGTGTGTCGGTTTATAGGATGAGTAACCAATGAGAGGAAGCCAGGTGGAGAAGAGGAGGGTGTGAGAAGGCAGGCAGATGATTATTAATCAGAGAATTGAATCTGTACTTGCGCGGTAAATCTCTTCCTTTTTCCTCTCCGTTACTCATTACTTTGTGTTTTTGAGAAACTGTATCTAAAATGGTGAAAAAGGAGGAGGAGGAGGAGAGAGAGAAAGTATTGATGAGGGTGTGTGGGTAAATGGGTAGAGTACGAGTACCAACAATTATTAGCTGCAAAATAAGGCAGCAGCTGACAACAAAGCATCTCTCTCTCTTAATCATCATCAACCTCATAATCGTCATCTCTTCACACACCTCATTTCCTTGTCCCTCTGAGTCTTTCTCTCTCCCTCTCTGTCATTTTTTTCTGTGCACTTGCAGTTTGATGCTGATCATCATTATGCTATCCCCTTCCTCTGAACCCCATCTCTCTCTTTAGTCTTTACTTCCTCTTTGCTCACATTCCTCTCTCTCTCTCTCTCTTGGGTTTATTTACTTTGTGAATTCACAAGCTAGAAATCCAAATCTCAAGTGAAGCTTATACAGGTTGCAGTTACTCGCAGGCATCGATCTCTCTTGTATCTCTTTTAACATCCCTCTATCTCGCATAACCCTATAGTCCATGAGTGAGTGAATAGCAGGAGAGGAAGAAGAAGGAGGAGGAGGAGCAATTCGCTCATGTCACCTCTTCCTTGTCATCATCGTCCTTTGATTCACTGATAATTAGACCTGTTGTTGCTGATATTGATCAGATATGCAAGCAAGTACCGGCGGTGGAGGTGGCGGCGGCGGTGGAGGTGGAGATATCAATC
>JAYMSV010002223.1:0-11396 GCA_036897745.1 Erodium moschatum
GCCGGGCCCGGACCCACGTCCGAAAACCACAATTATGAGTCACGGTTCGGTACGCGAATCGCGCCCCACGTTTTAGTGGTTCGCGGTTTGCGAATCATGCACGCTACTGCATGCAAATTGGAAACCAATAAATGCGATTCATGGTTCGTGGTTCGGCTCGTGATTCCCCCGTTGTATGTGCTCCGAGAGTGTCGTCCAAACAGCGTGCTTTAAGCATTTACAAAGTAAAATATCATTTTTATTTTTAGACCGTAAAACACTGGAGTGAGAGACATTTTTTTTTATGTTGAGTAAAAGAGTGAGAGACTTTTAATTTACCTTGAGACATATGTCAAAAATGTAAGGTTGTGTATTTAACTATTTATATTGGAATAAATTCTAGAAATCGTTTTTGGGATATATTATATTATATAAAAATATGACTAAACTGATTTCAAGCCCGACCTTAGCTCAGTTGGTAGAGCGGAGGACTGTAGTTGATAATATTCTGTCAGATAATCCTTAGGTCGCTGGTTCGAATCCGGCAGGTCGGACCACTAACCTTTTTATTTCACTTTGTTTTCTGTAACCAGGCCCCTACTATGTGGCCCAAATCCTTAACCTATGACTTTATCAGGTTAGGCGGACCGACATTAATTTAACAAAAAAAACTCAATCCAATAAACCATTATGTTGTTGATTACTCGTTCTGAATAGGGGTGAATTAGTTAAGATCTAACATCATATAGGAATAGTTGTTGATTGGGTTTTGCGCGTCTTTGATTGAAAATTTTAAATATGGGTGTAATAATTCTCTCTACACTAAACTCTTTCCGTTCCCCAAACCCTAACCGTCGTTGGCAGGGCTGGTCCTCCAGATTTAGTGGCCTTAGGCGAAAACGTAAAAACGGGCCTTCTAGTATTAAAAAAAGAGACAATACTCCGACATTTTATTAATATAACAAACAAAAATACACTTATATGGAGGGGACATAAAACCTTACTCCGACAATCATCTAAGTACATGTAATTTTCAATAGTTCATCTAAATATAAATATACGATCACAACTACTACCTTCAACAATCTTTGGCCACAAAGATCTATGAACCGTTTCTCCTTATCCAAGCTCGATCCATGTTGCTCCCTTGTGTAGTTCTTGGTTATTCCTGTCATCAATAAAACACAATCAGATCCTTATTTGAGATTTATTCTCCTAGCTTTAATTGATGCAAAATCTTTTATAAAAGAGTCAAGATCAATTTCTTGTAACATATTGCTTTCAATAGACAAAAGGACCAAGCCATTCAACCTTTGTTAGGACATTGTTGATCTCAAATAATTCTTTATCAACTTTAATTTTGAAAAACTTCTCTCTGCTGAAGCAACTGTTACAGGAATTGTTAACATGATTCTATAAGCAATATAAGTATTCAGAAAAGAATTCAATTTCTTAATGTAATGAAGTATATCAATTGGGGTGCTACTTTCTAAATGTACAATCTCTCTTAAAACTCTTAACTCAAAGAATAAATCAACTCCGTCAATATCAGAACAATCATCATGTTTCAATGCATTTTCAAGATTCATACAACTTTCCTTCAAACAAACTTCATCTAATGACTTCAATTTCTTGAAAGTAAATAAGAACCCAAAAATATTTTCATATATGTTAAATTGATCAAATCTACTTGTAACTGATGAAATAGCATGATCTACTATATATAAGAAAAAATCAGTTCTAAAAGACTCTTGGGGTTTTTTTATAGTTTCATTGCCAACATTTTGATCAAATCGTTTATTTCTAGAAATAGAACGTTTCTCACGAAATTTAGGTTCAATATCCATCTCTATAGCAATTTTTTCGGCAGAAATCATGGCATTATCAAACCCATCTTCCCTATATTTTTCAAAAAAACATATAAGACATTGTAATTGTTCTATAGCATTATCAATGCACATATTGGAAGATTGTAAACTTTTGCTAACTAAATTAACAGCAGACAAAACATCAAACCAAATAACCATTCCAAGCAAAAATTCGAAATTCTCAAGCTCATATGTTGCTAAACATTCCGCCTCACTTTTAATTTTTGGATCTTCACTAGAAATAGATAATGTAAACAAAGCATTTCTTACCTCAGAAGTTTGAAACCTTACCGCCTTAATGCTTTCGATACGACTTTCCCATCGTGTTTGGGACAAAGACTTCAAAGTCAAACTTGGAACATGATCTGTTAGAATTTTCCATCTCTTTGTAGACGAAGAAAATAAAGTATACATACGTTGCAATACTCCAAAAAACGATACAGCCTTAGTACAAGAATTAGTCATGTCACATATAACTAAATTTAAACTATGACAACCACACGGAGTATAAAAGGCTCTAGGATTAATATCTAAAATTCTTTTTTGCACTCCTCGATGTTTTCCCTTCATATTTGACCCATTATCATACCCTTGTCCCCTTAAATCATTTATATCTAGTCCTATGGTCTTTATTTCATCCACAATAGAGTCAAAAAGCCCTTCACCAGATGTATCATCTACTTCTAAGAATCCTAAAAAATATTCCACTACTCTAATGGTACTCGATGACATATCCAAACACCTCACAACAATAGACATTTGTTCTCTATGACTTATATCAGGGGTACAATCAAGTATGATAGAAAAATATTTAGCATCAACAATGATTTTCAATATTTGCTTTCTAATTTCACATGCCAATAAATTAATGAGCTCATTTTGTATTTTGTGACCAAGGTAATGACTATGAATCTCATTATTTTCAATTCTTCGGACATGTTCTTGCATAATAGGATCAAATTCAGCAATCATCTCAATCAAACTTAAAAAATTTCCATTGTTTTCTTGATAAATTTTTTCATTTGACCCACGAAAAGCTAAATTATTCTTACCAAGAGTTTTCACTACAGCGATGATTCTTATTAGCACATTCTTCCAATGTTCCCTATCTTTATTTATTCGATCTTGGATATTTTTATCAATAGTCATATTTTTTGTTAATCTCATTTCTAATTCAACCCATGCATTCATATTAACTATATGCTCAACACTCATTTCATGCCTCTTAAGTGTAGCTACAATATTTTTCCAATCATTTGTACCTTCATTTGCTAACTTACTTAGACATGGAGCATCAAACAACTTACAACAAAAGCAAAACACCCTGTCCAAATCCATAGAATAAACTAACCATTTTCTTTCATATTTTTCCCCATTGGCCAATTTTTGAAAGTAATATGTACAAGAAAAGTGACGTGTTAACTGATCCTTCGGAAAATCTACACTAGAAATTCTAATTGGACCTTTTTCTACTAACAAATCCCTAAAATTATTACTCACATTTACCCATTGACTAGGGTCATAAATATTTCTAGGCACTAAATCAACTAACTCATTACCTTCTTGCCCTACCTCTACTATAGTTTGTTGAGTTTGAGTCTCTTGGTCAACTAAAACTTCATCCTCATTACTAATTGTGTGTTCATCAACATGCAAGGAATCTTTAGAACAATCAGCAATGTTTTCTAATAGACTTTTTTTTGTTATGAATTTATCCAAAGCCCCCTTTTGTGAACTTATTAAAGCATCAATTTTTCTTTTCTTTTTCAATTTAGCAAAACCAGATTCATACTTCTTACATGACATTTTAAAATAAAAGTTTAGAACAATAGCACCTGGTATCAAGCAAATAGCAACTACCAAGTGTTTCGAAGATCTTGCCTAAACCTGCAAGCAACATATACAGTGCATATATTAGAAATTGTTGATAGAAAAAACAGTAAACTAAAACAGTGAACAAAATAAGAACTTTGTTTAGTAAATTGTAAACCTACCAAATAGAAAATATTGATATGAAATTTAGAATTTTGGTAAAAAAAACAGTAAACAAAAAACAATGAACTTCGTAAAAAGTTTGTTTAATAATTTCTGAGCCTAACAAATTTATCAGTCATGTGATGATGTTGTATATTCAATTCTTCAAACACTAAATAAGAAAAATATATCAACCAAAACAATTAAATTAACTAACAGTAGAACCAACTTTTTTTTTTGTAAACCAGAAAAGGAATCAATAGATATAAACCAGAAAAGGGCCTAAAATAAACCAGAGCTCATCTATGAATCATCTAATATTTAATAGAAATAATCAATGAATCATCTAATATTCAAGACTAAATAAATCAGAAAAGGATAAACTAAGTTGCAAAACCAAAGCTCATAAATTGAACAAATAATCCATAGAAATAAACCCTAACCTTTTTTTTTTGTAGTTGCAGCCTCTTTTATTTGTCTCAGTGCTCCACCAAAAGAACCGAAACAGTAAAGAGAAAATGGAACTTTTTGAGATGTTGACTGTAAATAAGAAATGTATTGAGAAGAAAGAGCAGAAGAGATTGATGGTGAAGAGAGAAAGAGTAGAGAGTCAGAACGAGTACAAGAGATTGATGGTGAAGAGAGGAGTAGAGAGTCAGAAATCGTTGATGAATAAAATTGAACTTACACTTGAATTTATAGGACTTTGATTGGCATATTGATTCGGAAGAAAGAGAAGCCATCATAATTGCTGAGATGGGAAGACTAAACGAAGCTTTGAAGAACCAAACGTCGCTGAGAGGAGTTGGAACGATTTGGGAAGAAGAGAGAGTTGGAACGACGACCTAATCGGTACAGGACAAGAGGATTTTTGCGATTCTGATTTTTTTTTTGGTTTGGGCGCTGATGGACGTGTAGAGGAGCAGATTTGTTCCTTGTGGGCCGCATAGCCAAGCCCAAATTTTTTTTAATTTGAGGCCTTCATTTGTGGGAGGCCTTAGGCCCTTGCCTAGCTTGCCAAGTGGGCGGGCCGGGACTGTTCATGCATATGGTCGACGTTCATTGGTGATGGGGTTGCCGACGATTTTGGTATAACTCGACACACGGTCGGGATAAGCGACCAGACGACGATTGAGGGTTTGTAGCAGCCGTTTCGGGACGAGGTTTGTTGGTTCGTACAAGTCTGGCTGCTCTGACATGTACCTTATCTAGATTTAGGTAAAGGTTCACCTATCATGAAAGACACGTATACACAAGAAGGGGTCAAACACACACTTTACAAGAGGATTCCATCTGCTTTGATTACGGAGATTCATCGAACGGGATATGCAAAACAGTCTCATGAGAAACTCGGTGAGGATCAAGTGGGGTCGGGGAATTCCCCATCTGATCTTTGACTAGCAGGATCTCTCCTATTCCATGTTAGATCAAGAACATGTACGGAGTTGTAGTAAAGCGTTGATATCGACTTTCCCTAAGAAATTTATGCCTCCACTATATCGGGCATATTCTTCGGGATACAATACTGCTATACTATAAACCTTTTCTACATATGTACAAAGGTGAGATGATTTCTTCTGAACAAAAATGAGTAATATATAGCAGATGGAAGTGTCTGTTTATGAGAGTCACGTTTCTTCATTTGTTAACAGTTAAGCAATTAAATAACTGTTAATAGATAATAAAATATTAATCCAAAAAATGAAGAATCAGACACACACGCCCACGTACCTTAGTCTTGATTAATATAATTTAACAAGACTCATGACAAATGTACCAATACTTTTATCAATGTGGTACCAACCATACTTGCACAAACTAAATGTTCCAACATTCCACCCCCTTTGGCCATCCTGTACAACCAACTATCCGGGGCTCAAGGTGAAGACTCTAGCGGTCTTCCCCTGTATGGATCCAGGGTCTTAGTTATAACCCATATTTCCTTGGTATCAACATTTATGTTTTAGATTGTAATAAGAAATATGGTATGTGTATTAGGCGCTATGTCACCGTTGATCTATCTTGTATTTCACGTCATTCTTGAAAATTTCAAATCCAAGCTTGCAGAGCAACCAGGACGATGGTCGGCCCTGAGTGGTCAGCACACAACCTAGGAGCAGGGCCGGCTCCAGACAATTGGTGGCCTTAGGCAAGAATACGAAAATGGGCCTTTTAATAATTAAAATGGAGACGTGTAACGATATTCTATTAATACAATAAATAAATATACACCGTATACAAATGACACATTATCACTACTTTTCTTTCCAATTTTACAAAATGAGATTCATATTTTCTATTTGACATTGTTCTACACCACACAAATTAAACTACATAACCTGTCATAAAACAATTTGCAAGTTAAATTTAACACTTTCCATATTATTAAAAATAAAATAGATAACTAATAAGAGACTAATTAGAAAATTTCTTGTTATAAATTATAAATCAATTAGAAAACTAATTAGCAAAACAATTAAATATAACTAATAACACTAACAGAATTGCTTATTATAAACTATATACCAAGATTTTGATATGTGAATACAAAATTGGATTTGAGATATTTAATATTAAGTAACCATAATTAGTTTAAATATAATGAAATAATTATATGTGATGTTTATTGATTTGGTAGTTTATTAGAAGTATAAAATGATGCTAATTAAAAAATAATAATAAATAATAGAAAATAAGTTAGGAAATATAATTGATGAACAGTAATATAATCCAATTATAAAACTATTTGACAATGCTAACTATTATAGCTTATAAGTTATAAGTAAAGATATTGATATGTGCATATAAAATGGAGCTATTTCAAATTAACTAACCATAATTAAATTAAATTCAACAAAAATGATTATATATAATTTTTAGTGATTTGGTAACTTGTTAGACTGTGGAATGGTGATAAAAAAATAGAGAACTAAATAGAAAAAATAATTGATTAATTTTATTACAACTCAATATAGATAATTAATTAGAAAAAATAACTAAACATGATCAGTTATTTATAGTTTTATCCACAAAATGTGGCCTTCTCTTCCCCTGTAGCCTTAGGCGGTTGCCTTTTTGGTCAAGTGGAAGGGCCGCCCTGCCTAGGAGTTATTAATCCGGTTTCGTAATGATGTATTACTCGTGGCGGTGAACAACCATGAGCGCTCCACTCTATAAGATAAGTACGACATTGACCACACCAATTTCGCTTAAGGTCTAGATCGGCATGACGTAGTTCCCGACCCTCACGATCTGGTATTGCCTTAAGTTGAAATCACTACTCATAAGACTTGGATATATTTTTCCTATGCGAGACACATAATATTTATTCACATATTACTCGTAAACATCGATTACTAACTATAACCTTGGATTCAATATTTTTAGTTACACATGAACATCTTATATACTAATAAAATGATTATCATGCAAATTACAAACATATGAAACTAAAAGATGCCAAAAAGATGAGAAAAAAAACTCTTTAATATCGCAACAATGGTTATCGTACACTTTTCCAATGTTTACAGCTCCCGACTATCAATTTTTCATTCAGATTCCATACAAATTGATTCCCTTATTTTCGTAAGCCAAGGAAGGGTACTCGCACTACTCATTTCGACTTTACTCTACTGATAATAGCTTTTCCACTTCCTCCATCGTGATCTCACGCTTCTGAAAACTCTGAGCACGTCTTCTGCCAATTGTTGACACTATCCGGCCAACGCATCCGACGGGTAGCTAACCGCGTAAGTGTAAACTCGATGGTCGTATCCGATCGTGTATTGCTATACTCGACGTCTCTACTCGGACGGGTGACTGGCCGGGCTTCGCCATACTCGATCCTCTTTTTCGGTCGGTAAAGTGAGCTCCGGCCTTAAAAATCCCCTTCCAGTCTAAAACTTCTTTTTTTTTGAAATACAGTCTAAAGCTTTTTACAACGAGCCCATTGTAGATGCAATGGGCTTTTCATACGTGTCTACTTGTCAAACAAACTAATTAAAACTACAAAACACAAACAAAACCGTTGTTTTGTGTGTAACAAGTAGGGTTTGCTTTCGCTAGATTTCGATGGATCTCGGCGGCGGTTTAGGAACGGAGACTCTTTTATCCGAGATACTAAAGAGATTGCCGGTCAAATCTCTTGTCCGATTCAGGTCCGTCTCGAAACCTTGGGATCACCTAATCAGTGATCCATTCTTCGTAACCTCTCATCTCCAATTCAACAAAACGTCATCGTCATCATCATCGCTTCTGGGCACCACCTTTACACGCGATCATTGCTTAGAAGATCATCGGAAAAAACAACAATTCGAGTACTTCCGAATAGACCACACCCACAAAATAACGTTGGAGCATCTCAAGATCCCACTCCTTTGGAGGCTAAAGCCGGATTCGAGTACATACTGGTCACGTCTCTCAATCCGAGCTCACTCCAACGGACTCATCTTAGCTTTTGATTCTCAAACCTACCTTGTCTATGATTGTACTCATGAGTTTACTACCCTTAGGGCCAAAAGGAAACCCTTCCATGTCGATAGGTATATCATCTGTAACCCCATCGTTAGAAGGTTCTTGATCCTTCCAGAGTCCACCATCGAGCCACCTAAGCTCTATTCTGGTGAGGAGATTCGTGAAGGATTTAGAAACACGAAAGTGAATGCTATGGGTTTAGGGTTCATTGATGATGTTGTGTACAAGGTTGTTCGGGTGACATACGGAATGGGAGATGGAATCCATATTAGTAACAGGGATTTTAAACCGTATGAGCCACCATGGGTCGATGCCTATGATTCGAGATCATGTTATTGGAGAAGGGTTCCGATGAATTCAGAGTTTTCGTACAAAGAACTCCATGACGGTGTCTATAACTCCTTCGATGGATGTTTGTATTGGTTCGGGAGAGGATTTGGGAGTAGACAGAGGTACTCAATTTTGGTTTCGTTTCACCTCGTTGATGAAATATGGCACGAAACCCTATTCCCGTACCAAACTAGGGATTACGATTACGTGCATCACGAGGATGGTGTTTTTGGTGAATATGGAGTTTGTCAATCTGTTCAAATATTAGGCGAATCGGTTGTTTTGTTCGTTGGCGATCTGCGTAACAGGCTGTTGTGTAATGTTTGGAAGATGAACAAAGGGGATGATGACATGTTGTCTTGGACATATATGTATACGATAAATTTTGGCGGATCCCCTTTAGGGTTCATCGGAAATGACGAGCTTTTGCTAACGACGAGGTGTTGGGAAAAACTGGTTCTGCATGATTCGAAGAAGATGAATGATGCTTGTTTTGGTTTTATGGATCTTGATTTTGAAGTTGGTAGCATTGTTACGGGCTTCGTTGAAAGTTTGGTATTACTTGACGGGGTGAGTAAAAGAATATAGGGATAATCTTATTGAAGTATACTTATCATAGTACCTTCTTACGTATATAGTATAAGAGTTGATTTTGAATTTATATTGGTATTAAGATTTATACTTTTGCGAACGTGTATGTACGTATATGCTCACACAAGCACATCTCTTATGTATTGTGACTGTTTGAATTATGTTTCAGGAAACTGTATTCATTGAAGATGTATCCGAAGAGCCTAGGAAGAGGTCTTGGGAAGAGGAGGAAGATCTTGAAGATCTTTCGAGTATGTTCGATGACAACTTGTAGTTCGTAATGATATGAATTGAAGATTGTTCTAAGAACGCTTCGAATGCATAGGTTTTTATTTAACTTAGCTTATAAAGTTTAGTATATTGCAAATTTTCAATTTCTATTTACCTTAATAAATTAAGCTATCTGGCAGTGGTCTTCTTGGCTAATGCAGACATTTCAAGCACTTTTTTAATTATTTTTCTCTCCTCAAATCTATGTTTGAGTCAACCACCTGAGTTAAGTGGTTGACTATTACTATTTTAATCCGAAGCTCACATAGTCAAGTTTTTAAAGTCGACTTAACAATCAAACACTTCGGTCCGTCGCCGGCCGGTCGTGTGGTGTCGACGTTTGGGACATCGCCATATGTCAATGGGGTTTGTCGGTTTTTGGTGTTGGCCCCTGACGCCCCCGATGGAAGGTGGTCCGATTTGGTGGATCGTGCGCCGGCGTCAAGCTGGTTTTCGTTGGCAGTCCTCCTCTACCCCTGTCGCTCCTACTCTGGTAGGTATGGCCACCTTGAAAGGTGATCGTTCATGGTCGCGTCCTTTGAGATCGTCGTGATCGGTATGTCCACTCTATTCTTCCCTTTTCTTACATCGCAGATATTCCCTCCTTGGAACTCGTCATTCCCCTGTTTTGGAAGAGTTTTGGTGTGCTAATTTACAATAAAGAGATGTTACATTAAAAATATAATCTCTTAAGTTTAACTGAAGAGACAGAACAATGTAGCGCGTCTTTAGGCACATTGAAGAGACGGTGCAGTATATAGCGTGTCTTTAGTTCTTAGAGCACCGTAAATTAAGCGGCTTGATTGGTGCCTTTATGTAATAGCACCTCCCTACAGCTTATGAGGAGATACATCTTAAGCGATCTTCTACAATAGTATGTAGATTAACTATTATTAAGAGCTATGGAGCAAATTTCTCACTCTTATAGGGTTTCAAGCAGCCGACACTGTCAGCAGTCTCCTTTCTAAAACCCGTCCCATCCAGCCACCGTCAACCCGTCACCATCACCATCACCTCTTCCTCCATCGCCAATGATGCTTTCTCTTCGGATCCTTTCATGAATGGTTGGGGTCAGGGTTTGACGGCGCTCCACTCCCCACCACTATGTGGGGGGGCTTGGTCGTGGTCCCATATCTCATCTCTAGCTCTACAGACCACATGTTTCATCAGGAGAACGAGAATGGCTCCGGCGAGAAGAGAAGGCCGAATTCGATCACAGTGGATCCTCGTGTAGGGTTCGTTCAACCTCCCGAATCTGAAGCCTGGGGGTTGGGATCAACGGCGGTTGGAGTCGATGGAAGCATCAACTAGTGGATAATTGACGGCGACGTTGCGTTCCCGTGATCACAAACAGGCGACCTTGTTGGCCGCAACAAACAGGCGATGTCTGCTACGCAGTCTCGCCAGTTCTAGTGAGTATCAGATGGGAGAGTGAGACGCTGTTGAGGAGACACGTCTCGTCCCAATAAGAGACACGTTCCTGTGGACCTCCTTGTAAACCTGACATCATCCTTACCTCCACCCATGGGTCTCATGTGAGGTATTAGAGTGTCCTCTAGACAATACAGGTCAGTCCGAATCGAGGCAGAAAAAGAAGTTCGGATATTCTGCGCACATCATCGAATGAATAGGGTTAGCATTTTAAAGGCACCGAGTATGATGGATAGAATTAGCAATTTTAAAATGTTGAGGGGCACAGGTTAGAAAATTAAAAACATTTAAAGGGTATAAAACTGTTCTGTGAGAAGTAGGGTTTGCTTTTGCTAGAACTGTGCTTCGAACTGCACCTACATTTCGATGGATCTCGGCGGCTGTTTAGGGACGGAGGCTCTTCTGCCCGAGATACTAAAGAGATTGCCGGTCAAATCTCTTGTCCGATTCATGTGCCTCTCCAAACCTTGGAGTCACCTA
>JAYMSV010002224.1:0-11394 GCA_036897745.1 Erodium moschatum
TTCAACTAAGTCACGTCACCGTTCCGGCGACTTTCGGAATTGGGGCGTGACAATAGTAAGATTAAACGTATTAAAAGGAAATATGGACCAATCAAACAGTTCGATTGGATTCACTATTTAGACCTTGAGTCATGCCATATAATGATCTCCGAAAAAAGATTAATTTGTGAAGTTTCGAGTTTTTTCGTGAGTAATCGTGATTGGCATAAACATATTACATCTCGAACCCAATAGGAAACCATTGATAAAAGACCACAACTCTCTCTGTGAACCTTACCAAACCCTACTTCTTTCTAGCCGCCGCCCTCGTTCTTCTACCGACGATTGTTGTGGCATCTGGGCTCCGGTCTAGACCGTCGTCGGGGGTAGCTATTCCCCATCCTTTCCCCTTTTCTATTTCTTCTCTCTAGCCTCAGGTCTCTGTTCACTACCGACCTTTTAGCCTCGCTTGAGCCTCGCAACTCACTGGAGCCTCTTGCCTCGTCGAAGCTGGGAGCTGGTTTGAGCCTCTCGACTCTCTCGCCTCACCGGAGCTGGGAGCAGGTAGATCGGCTCGTTCTAAAATCGAGAGCTCGTTTTGAGGATGTTGGATCTTGTCCACAAAGGAGGAAGTTTCGATTTGTTGGGTTTGGTCTCTCGAGAGGTTCTCTATACCTTGGTTCTCCGGAGTTCACCCGAGTCACTCCAAGTTCCGGTCGGATCATTCTTCCTGGAGTTTCCAGATCTATGGTCAACATATTTGGACTTGCTTAGCTTCCTGAATTGCTGCGTGGCATGGCCGAGACCGGTGTCAGATCACCTCTCCCTCTCCACCTCACAGGAATCTTTGTGGACTGACGGAGACTTCTCTTTTGGTTAGAGTGACGACAGCTCAGCTTGTGGCTGCCTTGGGTTTGCCCTGACCGTTTGAGGGTCATAACGACAATCGTGGCTGCATAAGCCTTGGGTCGGGTTTGGAGTCGTTGGGTTCGTGGTGTCTGACCTTGTGTCCACTGAGGGCCTCAAATCTAATCTCGTTTGGTGTTTTGGTGGACCAATGGTGGCTTCTTTAGTCGTGGGCATTGTCGTTACTTCGGTTCTCCATACTATCGAGGAGTTGTGGCATGGGTCGTCTATCCTTCCGGATATTTCTCGAGTTTCAACTTTGTGTGCTTCTTCTAATCCTCCCTGGTTCTGGCCACGACGTGGGTGTGGCTCTCGGTGCCTCCGTCAATGCTTTTTAGGTGGGGTATACTTGTTATCCATCTCTTATGCCTAAACTTTTTTTTATAAACTCAAAATTTTATATAAAAATAACTTTTAAAAATAAATAAATGGTATATTTTGGAATTTTGAAAGGTAATGGAAGGTATTCTTGTTATTTCACTCATTTTTAATATCTAAGGCTCAATGACATAATTTTGAAAATTTGACTGTTAGTTTGGAGTATTATGGACGTTTTACCTGTTTTTGAACGAAAAAATAACAGAAAGTTAACGTTAGATACCAAACTGAAAATAAATATTTTCCATGGTATTATAGTGCAAAAAAACAAGGTAAGATATTATAATGAAAATAAATATTTGTGAGGATATTATAATTAATTTTTTCCTAAAGAATATTATATGTTTATTTGTTGATATATATTATTTGTTTTTATATTGGTCGTTGGTGTTAAGCAAGAGTTTGAACTTTCTATTTTAGTTGTTAAAAAACCAATTTGCAAAATTTGGCATGACACTGTAGAGACGGCCTAACTACATTGAATTATTTTTTATTCTGATAAAAAATAGAAAAGGATAGCCTTCAATCATGGAAGAGATAGCTAGAGTGGTTTGCGAAGAAGATTCGTATGGAGTTCAAGTCCAAGACTCCACAAAGTCTGAGCCGAAATAATGAATAGAAATGAGTAAAACAACAACGTCAAAATCACGGTTATGGGAGTCTAGTGAGTGACCGAGTCAAACATGACATTACCTTAATCACATGGCATTGCCTTAATCACATAATGGTGATGACTTAGAGCATGTGCATCCCAACACATTTTCTCACGTACCAACGGTCCGAACCGTGTTACGAACCATTAATTCAGTGGGTTTAGGTGTACTGATTCGTCCACCAGCGAATCAGAACTGATTTGTACTAGTGCGAGCTACGAAACAAGGACCAGAAAGTTGGTCCTGGTTCACGCAACAACTGGTTCGGCGCCAACCAGTGGTAGGCCGCCACGTGGCTCGGCTAAGTTTTTTAATTTAAAATAAATCTGAAAAATATATAAAATAAATAAATTTTACCCACTTATAAATACTCCTCTCCCAACTCATCAAACCACCAACACTTTTATCAACTTTCACTCTCAAAATTTGATATTTATTTAATTTTTTTAATATTAATTACAAGTTCAAGTTTAATTTGAATTTTAGTTAATTTATATATTTAATTAATTTTATCGATTTAATATGAATTTAACAAATTCAGTAAAAACATAATTAATTTATTCAGTCAGCATCCACTCAGCACTTCTGCAAACCATGGTTCTCATACCTGATTCGCATGATGTAGAATTGCTCTAAAAATTTGATTCACACTGCAAATCATCCCCAATTATGATCCCCGGTTCCCGATTCGTTGCAATGTACGTGCTCTTATAATACGAGTCAAAGAGTATAATACCAAGTGTTGGAGACAAGTAAATAAATGGAAGTAAAAACATATGACTTTGTTTCATTACTATTTAGCTGAAACATATGAACTAAATAAATGGAAATAAAAACAAGTAACTTCGTCTTGAAAAGGGAACTTTATCCTGCAAGTGTTTCAACATTTTGATATATTGAAACAAAGTCTATAAATTATTTACTCAAACAAAAAAAATCTATATTGAGGCTGAGCGGACCATTGTCCTCCCGTGTTGGGTTTGTATTGAGGTTGGCTTTTACGCCAGTGCTCGTGTTTGTTGTTTCCCCTTACTGGAATTGTCTTGAGGCTGAGCGGACATATCAGTGCTCAAGTATGTTCAGTTTCTGTAACCAGAAGTTTAATGCTTTCATCCCTTTTTCGATCTTTGAAAAGAAAGTATATAAATTTCTTGGTGATTAAAAAAAAATCTATAAATTACAAAAAGCATGACCTCCAAATCTATAGAGGTCTCATATTGTCAACCTCATCTTGGACTTGGGTTGTCTCCATAATGCTCTATCTCACTGCTTGGTAGCTTCTCCAACCCAATAATCGCTTCAGCTTCCTATAAAAGAGACCAATTTCCAGGTAATTTAAAGGTTGGTAACTTTATCCTGCAAGTGTTTCAAAATTTTGATTCTGTTTTTGTCGATGAATAGTCATTATGACAAAATGGCAATGAGAAATGAAGCTCAACACAGCTTGATAATGGGTTTCTGTTATTTCACTGAACAAAGACAACAACATGGACACAAATCAATTGTTCATCCCCACAATACATGAATACCTATACAATAAATATTAAATATAGAATGGAGGAACAATTCCTCCCACTCCCTGCGTCGGGTTTATATACATCGAATCACGACCAAGCCCCTTCAGCTTCCTGGTGTTCCATGGGTTTTGGAAGAAAATAGAATTAACCACTCTCACCCAGAAGCAACTTGGTAATTGAAATAAACCCCACACACCTTCTCACTCCTCGTCACCAAATTCCAACCAAACATCACAAGATTAGAATATACCGAATCATTACAACCTCCTGTAAGGATTTCTGCTAAAGAATGGGTGCCCAAGTGCTTCCCGAGCTGTCAGTCTGCTGGCAGGGTCATACCTCAAGAGACCTTGCAAAAGATCAATCAGATCCCCTGCTGAATGATCTACATGTTGCATCACTAGGTTCTGCACACAGATACATAATAAGGAAATCTATACAAATTTATAATAAAATTCTATACACGCGAAACAAACCTGAAGACGCGGTAACTTCATAACAGCTTTGATGCTTGCTCGAGAGGTTGCACCATCAGGCCAGTCCAATCTGCCACTTTGCACATACTTCTCAGCATTTCGGCTGAACCAACAATAAAAAAAGAGTTACAAATACATCAATCAACAAGAGTCCTTGAAAAATTCAACCACACAAAGGCACTCACTCTGCCCTTCTCAACATCTGCTGTGGTATCGGACCTAAAACCCTTTCCATCATGGCCAGGTGCTCTAAGTTATCATGTGTCTGAAACAAAGCTTCTCCCTGCATATATTATTATGCTTTTTAAAGTTTTGTAATAAACCATCCAGGAGCCATCTTTAGATACAAATTTACTTTGAAGATATTTTTTAGAAAAAAAACATACCGAGCATAGTTCAACCAAGATACACCCAGCACTCCATAAGTCACATGGGTAATTCCATCTTAGTCCTGGACAAATAAGCTCACGTCCATTAGGGTACGAGAAACGGAAATGATTAAATTACAACAGAACCAGGGGAGTGTTAGGATACCAAGAATAACTTCAGGTGCACGGTAATGCCTAGTAGAAACAATGTAGTTATGATCTTGATGCTCATAGGCTGTACTCCCAAAATCAATGACCTTGATAGCACTTGATTTCGGTAACCTCCTGTAGCTGCTGAAATCCTTTATGGCTCGAGGCATAAACTGCATGGAAGACTGGAGGCACATAAACACAAACATTAGACATTATAAGGTAGGATAGTATATACATGCAGATTTAAAGCACATATATATACCTTGTAGTCGGGTACTTTAACATATTCTCCCGACACAAATAGTATGTTCTCAGGCTTCAAGTCTGTATGAATGAGTCTCATATCATGTACAACTGCAGATTTGCAGAAGAGTAATATGAGCACCTATGGTATTCTATTTACCCAAATGCTTATAGTATCTTCAAAAAAGATTAATGGTAGCCTGAACAAACTCAACACAGAGCCGTGAAAATTATGCTAATAGGAATCAAGAAACAGCAAAAGTAACAATTACGGACATGCCACTGATTCCAACATTTGCCTGCCAAGATCACGAACAAGATCAACAGGAAATGGCCGATAACTATTTTTCTTAAGAAAATCGTATAAGCTTGGTCCAAGCATCTCAAATACCTGCAAAGGTGAATTGAATTCACCAGCAAATCTTAACTCGAATATTTGTAAGTTTTAAAACCAAACACGCTACCAAAAGTCAATTATATACTTACAATGCATATATGGTTACGATAGTCAAACCAGTTCCTTATTTTAACACAACTGCAACAAAAAACCAACATAAGAACTCAACCCAAAAGGCAAGACCACTAGACAGATTATTGCTTGAAAGAAAGTACACTTACCGAGTTCCAGTTCTGTCATACTTTGCAAGCAGTTGAAGCACGTCGATTTCTGTCATTGCTGCTTGGCGATATTTCTTAATACTTCTCACAACTTTTATGGCGACCATTTCCTTGGTTTCTCGATCCCAGCATTCCAAAACCTGACCAAACGTGCCTATAGAAGAAAAGAAAATACAAAGATTAAAATGTTACCTGCCATTAAATTAAGAATGTAGCTATAGATAGAATCTTATACAGGTGAAAATACTAACCTTCACCAATTTTTCTGTTGATTTTATCTGCAGTGCCATAAATTAAAGAGTGAGAAATGAAAGAACAACAAGAAAACCATACAGAAAAAAAAAAAAAACAGGTTTTCAACTCAACTATATAAGGCCATTTTATCCATGAAACTTTTCAAATGGAGTATGTGGGAAACAAATAATAGATGCATGAGAGACATCAATAGAAAATTATGTATGGTTACATTGATATGTTAAGTTTTCTCCAAGCGCAAACACGTAATGTCCATCTTTGTCATCCTCCCGCCATGGAGGAGTGCCTTTTTGAGCCAATCCATTTACAAAGAGACCGGTATGATCTGGAAAATGTACCCTTGGAGGCGCAAAGCTTGTCGCATTTCCGATTCCAAGCTCTTGTCCACAGTAAATTCCCAACTGAGCCTACACAAAACGATTTTATGGAAATCAGACAAAAGTTATTTTGAAAATGCCTCGAATCACTTCATATATCATCAAAAATTTACAATCTTTCTATTAAATATTATCAAACAAGACCATAATTATATAGCTTGATTGATCCGCTATGAATCTGAAAATCTATTAAATTTTAGGCAAAATTTTCTGCTGACAATCTAAATTCAGGTGTCACCCAATAATTGCTCTGACCAAATCTCCAGAACCTAATTCGAAGATATTGAAACAGGTATTAAAAAAAAATCAACTTTACCATCAAACCTGTGGAACAAACCCTTTACCTCTCAAAAAAATTAAGAAAATCGATTTTGTCAAAATTTCCCGGGAAATTGCCATACAACAAAACCACGAACTTTTTCAGCAAATAATTTGAATCCAATCGAAACAAGCAGATCCCGAATAAAATTCATAAAAAATGAAGGAGAAAAATAAAACGAAACCTTTGCGTGGGATTGAGGGAGGTGATCCCAAGCTAGTCTGGGTCTCTTCCTAGGTCGACGATCCATGTAATTGTGAGGGAAATCGGTGACGAAGTCCATAGCCATACTCTCCAGAACCCTAACCTTTAGATCGACCGATCTCTTGGTCGATCCACTACAGAGAGCTGTATGAGATCAACCCAGAAATCGATCCATAGGGATTTTGCATGCCACACCCGAGCATAGATCCAGCTTTTCCAACTGGTTTTTTGGCCGTTGGATCTTATCGTTACAGTTGATCTTTTCCGATGATCAGTTTGACTATTTCAAAGTTGTTTGATGTCGAAGCCACAAGAACCTGTGAGAACATGACACGTGGTGGTCAATTCTTAAGAAGAAGCCTGACAAGCTATATCCTGATAAAAGCCCAAGATCGGATGGTAAACCAGTACTGAAGCCCACACAAATGAATTCGAGTTGGGCTGGCCCACTCTCTTAGGACTGTGTCCATACTAAATTATTCGGTTTGACTATTTCATAATTACACATGTCTCAAAAATATTTTAACACGTGGCGAGTAAATTTACCAAATACGTAGAGAAATATACAAGACTATGGATTGTTTCAAAAAATCAAATAATAATTAACAGAGAGATGAGCCTAAGCTCTTATAGAAACAAAGCATCCAGAACAACAACAACAACTGCATCATTTTGATCTGCAAACCACAATTTAACGAAACAGAAACCACAATTAGTGTCGAGATCGAACCCATCTGCAAAACCATGTCCATTTCATCTATCGGATAAAATAATTACAAGACGGTAAAAAAAGAAAAAAAAAAGAAAAGGAGGAATGTACTATCAAAGAAAGGGTTCAGAGAGCTCCATCTCATTTGAACCCTGTTGTTCTTCTGCATTAACCTGGTGCACTCCAACAAAGTCGAGCCCAAGCCACTGCCAAGGCCAGCAAGCGTATCTGGGCTGCCCGTTTCTACTCCTCAGATCTTCTCGGCTTTCGAATTCTTCAAGCTGGTGAGACAGTTCTTCTACTCTATCTCTCAGCCTTGTTGCTCTTGTGTCTGCTAACCTCAATGATTTCTCGGCTGGCTCTCCTGCTGCCCTGGCAGGCGGTTGTTTCTGGCAACTGTTGCTATCTCTTCTTTGAATTTCAGCTTCTTCTCGGACTCCAACATGGCTTCCTTCGCTTCTTCAACTTCTTGCCTCACTGTTGACAACTGCACACGTATAACCAAAACCATTAAGATTATGTAATATCCAATCAATACTTACAGAGCAATGAACACGTCATCAAGCAAATGGATGATACAGTTAGATCGTGTTTATTCTGCAAACATCAAAGCTGGGAGAGGAGACATTACGGCAGAGAACCAAACCCATTTCACATGTGACTAAGCTTTTGAAAATCCCCTACATTTTCTAATCATAATAGATAAATGGCTAATTGCACAGAACTACCTTTACGAATTGCCCACAAATAGATAACGCCATAGTAAATTTCTAGAAACGCATGGTACAAAATAGACACAACCATCAAAATTTTCGATTTTTTCATCACGTGAGCTTATAATTTTGTAGCAACCCAAAACTAATCATTCCCATCCTTCAATCTTCCGATTTCAATATGATTCGGTGGAGGATTTCGAGAATGGAATCAAATTGAAATCGAAAGAGTAAAGCATGAGAGTAAGTAGTTTTGGGATGGTTTAAAATTTACATTCACGTGACAAAAAAATGACGGTTTGCGCCTATTTTTTACAATGGTGACACGTGGAAAATCATAAGGGAGGTCAAGTGTCAGTGGAAAATTTATCATGGAATCATGCGTTTGTGTGCTCGTGGACAATTCATAAATATAGTAATGTACAATTTATGCATAAAAAACTCAAACATGGAGGATTACATGGTATGCACGAATTTCCCATCAATACCAAAAGCATATCTCAGCATCAAATTTTTTTTTTTGTTCCCCAAACTACTACTAATCACACTACCGATCAAAACATTCCTGGCAAATGCTTGATGGCCAACATAGTTTTGTGGATAAAAAAAGTCTATTTCTTGATTATACTTTTATGTTCTTAAATTTTACCTCCTCTTACATATTCAGTCAGAACTAATCTTCCAGAATCAGCAATCTAGGAATCTTACATGACGGGCATCATCAAGAATTTATTCACCTCTTACTGAAAAAAGCATTAGATGTACAAATAATGATTTAATGTCTATACTTTTTAGCTCGATAATCTTTGGATAAAGCAGCTTCAGATGGAGAGATCCAACAGAATGTATATATGATGACAAGCAAACTCTAACCCCCAAGGACGCGTCTACCGGGAAACTCTTTCTTAAAAGCATAGAAGAATAAAGGATGCTAGAAGAAGGTTATGATCACAACCAACAGATTCAACATGCTCAAATCAAGTAGAACAAACATAATAATTTAATCTATTTTTAAACCCGTAGTGACACTAGGCTTCAGAAATGTGTTTCCAAATGAATTATACGCAATTACTTTAGCAAATATTAGGACTGTAGTTCCTTGACATTGTTCCTGATTTAAATAACATATTCAAGAACATGAGTCAAAGTTCATGACAAAATAAAGTTCAAATGTAGTAAGCCTACCTGCGACAAGAGCTCTTGTTCGACAGCCCTGCCAGCGGCTGCTTCTTCTTCTGCTGCAACTTTCCATCTTGTAATCTCTTCTTCAGCAGCAGCAATATCCATCATTAGCCCTTCAACCTGTAACGTATTACGTATATATAGGCCACATAAGTACTTAACACCATCTAAGATGCATAAAGAAGTATAAGTCTCTCCAGATAAGCGTTAAAGTCACAAGTTGCTTCTTATGCTAAAATAATACTGAATTAAGGAGAGTTAACAGTTAGAGAGCAACAACTAACTCACACTTTCATTTGCCATTCTTTCCTTCTCTTCTAGCTCCTCTATCCGTTGCTTTCTCTGGAAAAGGTCCTTGGCTTGAGCCTCTACACGCTCTTTGAGTACATTTGACTCACCCCTTAGTCCAGTATGCAAAAAGATGACGAAACAACCTGGTCAGTATTCAATAAGCTGAATCTAAATGAAAACACAACTAAATAATTGATAAGCCAAAAAAAAACTAAAATAACCATAAATCATCCAACTAAATAACAACCCAAGGTCTTTCGGCTTCCCATCAGATACGATTCCAAGAACATAAGATCAAGGGGGAATTCTTTGAAACTACCCGAATGAATTGCCCACGAACATAACCCTATGAAAAAATATGAATTTTAAACTACCCTTTGTTTGAAACACTGTACACTTATGTAAATTATGGATTGTTTTATTTTATTTTTCTAAATTAGAAAATAAATATATTTTATTTATATTATTTATTTTATTCAAAATAACATAATTGTCCTTAAAATGAAAAATACATATCTATTTTACTTATTTATGAACAAACTGTATATTTTTCAAAAGGTCCAAGTACTAAATAGTCATTTTGTTTAAAAACTAATGGGAATCCTACCTGTGTACTATTTTGCAATCAAAAGGTAGTTTAAAGTTCATATCTTTTTCAAATGGTAGATTTTCGTTGGTGGACAATTCATAAAGGTAGTTTTAAGGTATTCCTTCAAAGATGAACAGACAAAAGCTAATAACTTGCACAGAGATAGGCACGCAGATGGAAACACACACACATGAAAAGTACCTCAATTCATCCACAGAATGCTGCAAGTCGATAATCTCAAGCTGGGATGTCTTGACAATATTTTCCAAAGCACCAGCCTGTGTAAAAAATATTAACTCAGCTGGAAAAATAAGGTTTCAAACATATACATAAATCATATTCCATCAGGTTCAGGTCACACTAAGAAACACTTACCAAAGTATATATCTCATCCTCTTTCTCGAGACTATTCTCTTTATCATCCACCAGAAGCTTATTGAATTGAAAATCTATTCCAGCTTCTCTCAATCCATTTTCTGCAACGTGAAACAACTCACTCGTCTTAGAAGACGGATCTGATATCATCCTCTTTGACAATGCACCTCTAAGTAACGATCCAATCTGTTCTTTCTCCTTAACCAATTGAGCAGCTGTTTCATTTAAGTCTTTTACTTCACGACCCTTCCTCTCCATTAAATCCTTTGTCTTCTCAAAAACCAATCTCATTAGTTCATATATGGATTCCATCCCTGCCAAGCAGGCCCGTATGTTCTCCTCCGTGTCCGTTTCTTGTGGAAGGAACAAGGACTCCGAAAATTCAGACTGATCCGAATTATTGCCATCAACTATCTTGATGACATTGTAAATCCGGTCATGAATTTTCGAGACATAATTCAACTGATCGATTAGTAAATCCTTCTGGGTTTCCATCTTGGTCTCTAAATACCTCAACTTATCATCATACTCACCGGCTAATTGCCTCAGGTCCGAAGCTTCACTCTCAACCAAATATACCTTTTCAGACATCTGCTTCTCCATTTCCGATATCTTTCCATCCTTTTCTGCAATAACTTTCCCGAAATTCTCAATAGCTGAGTTCTTCTTTTCAACCTCGTCCCTCAACCCAATAATGCTGGCTTCTAGCTGTGAAACCTCGATTGCAATCTCGTAATTCCTCTGCTCCACTGACTCCCTAGCTTGGTCTCTTGACTTGGAGGTGCTATCAATCTGCTTAACAAGCTCCTCAACAATGTCATTAGTCCTCTTAATGACTCCATAAGCAACAGCAGGCAATCCAGTGTATTTCTGAGACCTAGGCAATCCACCGGCCGAGAAGTTCTTGAAGTTACTCACCTTCCCTGATATCTTCTCGATCCCAGTCACTAGCATATGAGCAGAATTCTCCATTTCTGACCTCAACCCATCCCTAGCTTTGGTAGCTTCCTCTAATTGCCTAGCAAGCTCATCTCTCTCCTTCAATGCCTCTCCCTTAACCCTATTAGCTTCAGCCAACTCCAATGAAAC
>JAYMSV010002225.1:0-11389 GCA_036897745.1 Erodium moschatum
TTTAAGTCGTTTATAAGACGCAAACATCATATCAGTGTCAAAGTCCCCATCATCATTACCCACAACAGATTGTGAACCAGATTCAACATTAGTGTCATAAAGTTTAACATATTCAGCATATATTGAATCTAATATATTTTTCACCCTAGGAATAATTAGGGCAACCTGATCAGCTGGATATAGATGTTCAATAGTATAGTTCACAAAACTGAGTTTTTTTTCGAGGGTCAAAAACAGAAGCAATGAATATGAACAAATTCATATTGTTCACATTGCCAAAATACTTATTGTATTTGGCAGTCATAAGATTGGACATAGATCTCATGTCACTATTTGTAGAGGCAAGACCTTCCTTAATGAAAAGGTAAATATCAGTGACACAATCCAAAATGAGATTAGAAGTAGCATATGATGAACCAAAAACTTTATTTGTCATGTCATAAAACTTTTTCAAAAATGACACGAATGCTTTATAATTAGCCCAATCCTGTTCACATAGCCTTTCTAAGGGGGTGTTATCATCTGTGCTAAGTTTCTTGTCCAATTCCGCATTTAGATTAGGGTCAAGAAGTTCATACTCCTCAAAGGCCTTTTATAAACTACAAGCAGCATCTAGCATAGCATATGTAGAGTTCCAACGGGTACAAACATCATAGCTCAACAACTTCTTGCTGTCAATACCTACTTGTTTGACAGCAAGTTTATAACGGTTTAATCTCATAGGGGATAAACGAATGAAGCGAACAGCGGTCCTAATTTTTTTCCACAGATCTCCCTATTTGATCTAAACCATCACGCACAATCAAGTTTAATATATGAGCAATACAACGCATGTGCATGAATTCACCCCCCAATATAGTTGTGGACAATGCATTCATCTTGTTGCTAAGTTGTTCTACGGCCTTGTCATTGGCTGATGCATTATCAACAGTTATGATCATGATCTTATCAAGACCCCATGACTGAAGACAACCATATATAGCCTTACAAATATCCACACCGGTATGTGATCCAGTAGGTGTGAAATTTATAATTTTTTTGTGTAGGACCCAATCGTCATCGACGAAATGGGCGGTCAGACATAAGTAGTTGACTTGTTGGCAACTAGTCCATGTGTCGGTGGTCAAAGACACACTAGGGGAACTAGACTTAAAGTATGCATGCAACTTTGATTTTTCAGATTCATACATAGCAAACATACTTCTCATATAAGTAACCCTAGAATGTATTTTGAAGTGGGGGCATGCCTTTTTCATAAAAAAAATATGAACCCTTCACCTTCTACGAAGCTGAAGGGTAACTCATCCATTACTAACATCTTGGTCAGTGCATTTCGACAAGCATCTTGGTCGAAACGCCAAGATGTTAATGATGCTTCTTTGCTTTGATTATATGGGGTAAAGGCTAATTGAAGTTGGGACTTCCTATAAGCAGGATTTTTAGTACATATCTTGATATGACCATGCATTGTACTAGTTCCATACCTATTAGAATCAGATTTATACCTTTTATCACAATGCTTGCATACATTAAAAGCTTGTTTATTATCAATCACCTTATCAAAGTGTTTCCACACAGTAGATTTCTGACGAGAAGTTATAGGTAATTTACCTGCAGCTGGTGTTCCAGCTGCTGCCGCTCCAACTAGTTCCACTCCAACTGCTATTTGTGACGCTCCATCAACAGCTGCTCCAGCAGCTGGAGCCATTACTTCATCATCATCTTGCAATGAAATAATAGTTTCACTTCCACTAGTAAAGGACTTGTTGTTCCGAGAAAAAAAAAGAGTTAGTACATAATTATAGAATTAAGGAAATGCAAATAATGAGAACAAAAGTATTACATGGTACTGGAATGATTCATACTCAGATTAAAAGAATGAAATTGAATCATGACATTTCGCTATTTTTTAAATGGTATTGGAAAAACATTACATGGTACTGAAACTATTCTCACAAAACATATATTTGCATGACACTGTGAATTCAAAATGTTTTCAAAGTTGTTTTCAAATTCTAAAAAGTAACACCGCACACAATTTCAAAACATTAAAACCACTCAATATATAATAAGGGAACTGATATATTGATGTAATTCATGAACAAGCAAATATACACAAAACTAATGATATGTCAGCAAGTTTCAATAGCAACCAAGAGAACATCGAAATTAAAAATACGAGCAGTAATAAAGTAATACAAACAAGAATATTTGAACCCACAGTAAATAGAGAACATATACCTTTCCATTTTCCGCTTCCATTTGTGCTTCGAGTCTCCGAACAAATACACCAATACGGAACTTGTGCTTCTCTTCGAAGAAATTCGAACCCACAGGAGATTGAAACAAGAATGAGACGTGCTTCCTCTTCCATCCCCATCTCCCTTAAATAGTTGTGACAGTCGAATCCCTTTGCTTCATCAACGGGATTTAGAAAATCAAACCAAATTTCGAATGATTTGGCCATGCATACACATGAGAGGAACATATTTTCACCAGATTTTTGGCCGAAGATTTCATTGAGAAAGAGAGAGGGTTGAGAAGTCGGCTTGTTGAGAGAGAAAGAGGGAATTTCGACCTAGGGTACCGATCAGATAAGATGATAGTTAATGGGTTGGGTTGAACTTTAATGGGTTTGTGCTGAATAGCACACGGGCAGCACAAATGACACGGGCTGAAGCTTAGTGAGCCTTCAAGCCCAACATGTTTTCAGTCCATAATGTCCGGTCCGGTTCCTACCAGTTAACCGGCGGTCGAGCGTAAACAGAACCGGAATCCGACCAAAATCCCACCGGTTCACCACTTTTTAGACCTCTAACGCCACCACCGGTTCCGGGTTCTCCGGTGTGAAATCCGGTTGGTGATGGTCGGTTTGACCGATGGTGGTTATTTTTAAACACACCTAGAAGGAATGATGAAAAGCAGATAAAAAACAAAAAAAGAAAGAGTCGCCGCCGGTTAGGATTGGGTGCTTGTCTTGATAGCTGGAGCGAGAAAAAATTGATAGTGTATTTCCAAATTAAATTTGTTTAATTGTCATGAAATGATAACACTTTTTAAACAAACAATAGACGTGAGATGTGAATTGCATTAAAAAAGAGTGGTATGACCGAATGGTACAAAAATTGAATAGATATGAGCCCAATATACGCAAAGCCCATCTACAAGTTCGACAAACATTTCCAGCACCCAATTCTCATCTCAGCCACCAACACATCCCCCTTATTTCCTCCCTCCGGCTCTCTCTTACAGACACAGAGCAGAGCAAAGCAAACCCTACGCCATCCAATACTTGTTCTTCTTTCTCAAGCTCGAACTGAACCGCTGGAAGACAACTTGACATCGACGCTGGTGTTCTTCGAAACTATATATATATACCAATTCATTCTGAATATCTCCTTTGTTTTTTCGCATGTATGCATATCTTCTGCTTCCTTCCTAATCTTCAACGTGTTTCAAACCATAATTTGAGACTTTTCTCTCATTGCAGGTAATCATCTTCATTTTGTCTCTTGACCTGAGGTATAATTATTACAATGAGTGCTCCTAAGAGATCAGATGAAGATTTGGGTTTGGGTGTGTGTCCCAAACCACCCTCATCTACTGAGGAAGCTCGGGTTTTAAAGATTCCCAGAACTGATTCAGATAGAAGATCCCCTCTTCACTCTGTCTACAGAATGCCATCATCTGACTTGCATTTAGACCATCCTCACAACAAAGACCCTAATGCCAAGGATAAAGATGACAATAAGGATATGAAATGCGATAAGGGTACTCTTAATGACTCCAAGGATGGCTTTGGTGCAGCTTCTACTAGTCATTTGAATCCCAAAGACATCCAGAGGGGGATCAGATATTCTGAAGCACCCCAGTCCTTGTCCACTAATATGCCTGAACTTGCAAAGGAAGGCTCAGCAACTGAAGACAAGGAAGCACCTGAAACTGTGGGTGAGAACAAAGTTGATATCAAGGGTGATGACAAATCTAAAGACAAGGATAGAAGACACAAGGATCTCAAGCATAGGGATTGGGTGGAGAGAGACAAGGAGAGAACTGATCGTAGAATCCTTCAAGTAGGCCATAGCAAGACTGAATTTAAGGAATTAGTAAAGGAAGATAGAGAAGCTGAAAGGTGGGAGAGGGAGAAGAAGGAAACCTCAAAAGAAAAGGATAGAATTAAAGATCGGGATATAGATCATATTAAGAGAGAGTCATGGAATGGGGCACAGAAAGAAGGTTTTAATGGTGACAAGGATACTGGGGATAAATCTATCAGAGTGCCAGAGCAAGAAACCTCCACTATGGAGCTAAAAAAACAGAAAGACTATGATGCGATAAGAAATATTGATAAGGAAGGGAAGGACAGGAGAAAAGAAAGAGATGCTGATGTAGAAGGAGATCGACCTGAAAAGCGCAGTAGATTCTATGATAAAGAACCAGGAGATGGTTCTTTAGATGGTGAAGGTGTCCTGGAAAGGGAAAGGGAAGTTTTTAACCATGGAGTTCAGCAGCGGAAGAGGATGCTTCGACCAAGAGGCAGCCCCCAAGTGATGAACCGTGAACCTCGCTTTAGGTCCCGTGCTCAGGACAATGAAGGGTGAGTCTCTCTCTAAATATATGTTCACAGTCGTTCTAATTGCCAGTTTTTACAGCTTGCTGGCCATTCTGCATGTAATTAGGAGCTTATACCTTATATTGTCTACCTATCTTTAGGAAGTTAGGCATGTTTCAACTCTCGCGCCGTGTTCAGGCATTTGGTTGAGATATAAAGCTTGAAACATTGGCCATAATTCTATTCAGTGGTCCTTTTCCTTTTCCGTACATTTTTGCTTAGCACCACATACCTTTGTTTCCTTTGAAGACTAGAAGAAACAGTAAATGGAAAATTGACTGTTACAATTTAATAGGCATGTCATCGTCTTATCAGACTGAATCTTATCTTATAGAAAACAATCCTCGAGGTTTCCTTCTTTCTACTCCCATAAATGGTACAACTTATGAGTCAATAGTGGATCTTATCGATAATTTCCAATTATGATATGTTCAAACCTGAAAGTTCCTGAAAATCTGGAATAATTTGAAATCCAGCTGCTGCTTTATTTGTTTCAATCATCTAATTCAGGGAGCGGACATAATTGGTTAGCGATTCTTCATGTATATGGAGTTCTTTTCATATTCATATACTGGAAGATAAGATGTCATCAGAACTTATCATTCATTGGACGACCATCTAGTGCTGGAGCTCTTATAAAGATATGGAGCTCTTATAAAGATATGTATAACTGTACTGTTGGAAAGATTCATATGAACATTACCATGTAAAATGGAAATATAAAAGAGAAATATAAATATATATATATGGTGGTTTCTTTTATTTAAAATTTGATCTTTTTTGTTTGAGAAATTTAGTTTTGGTATGTTGGGTTTGATCAGAATTACATGATGGCTGTATTTGGTCTCAATATGATGTATTATAGGTATGTTATGTATTTAGGTCTTTAACCCACTTCCTTTTGTACTCATTTAATTGCTGGAGGGGAAGTCGTAGCAGGTGAATACATTTCCGCTTATCTTCTCTTACACTCTAGCCCATACATTTTAGCTCTTAAACCCTTTACCTACAGTATATATACATCTACATTTTTTCATAGTTCTATAATTTATCAGCACATGTTTTTGTTCTCCATGCCCTTTGAATACTTGACACACACTTTGGGTTTAAAAATAAATACTTTGGTGGCACCAATTACCTTACCGGATCAAGGTTTCTTCTTTCTCCTAGATCTTTTGTTCCCTTATTTATTTTATTGAGAGTTTGTGAACCATGACTAAGGCATTCAGCGAGAGATAGTAATTTAATTGTCAAGCTTTAGATTTTTTGAAGTTTGTTATGCAATTTTTAATCAAGTTCTCCTAGGTAAATTGCCTTCAGTTAGATATGTTTGATGTACAAGTTCAAATATATGTAGTTTTCTTGTTTTATTTTTTTCTTCCTTGGTGGATATCTGATCCTTACTTTCTTTCTTCTGCAGATCTCAAGGTAAGATATTACTTTTAACCTGTAGTCAACCTCTATTTGACCTGGGTGATATATATGGGTTTGCCTGCTGCCACACGAAACTGTGAACCAATCCATTGTGATGGGAGTGTTTGGGACATTGGGAATAGTTGATATGATTGAACAGAGTTTGTGAAGTGCTTTTGCCCAAGAATTTAATGGGTACAAGGAATGAGAGCCTTACCAGGTTGAGTTTTAAAGTTGTTTTGCAAGGTGAAGAATGCTACTCAAGTTTGAGATCCATCCTTTTTGTTATAAATAGTTGTATATTTATTGTGTCCCACCAGATACTGGACCTCTTTAGGTAATGATGCCACAAATATCTAAAAACATGTTGAGTAGTATTCATGTGATCTCTTTAATGACTGATCCTAAGATGAAGGTCAACAATAATATGTTTACGCTTGCTCCATTATGCCCTAACACTCCGGTGTTTCAGGTAAAGTAGAAGTATCCTCTGTTGTTTACAAGATCGGTGAATGCATGCAAGAATTGATAAAGCTGTGGAAGGAATATGACCCGTCTCAAGCTGATAAAAATGGTGAAAGTTCCCAAGGTGGTCCTACCCTAGAAATTCATATACCAGCTGAGCATGTTACCGCTACAAATCGTCAAGTATGACCAAGTATTTTATTACCATGTGAAACTGATAAGATTTTTGTTTTGTTTTGTTAATGCATATCATGCTATTTCCTATAGTATTGATGCACTTATTACTAGTGACATTCTGCTCCTGTTTAATTTACTAACATAATTTATGGTTCAAGGCTGTATACTTACTCTGCAAAAGTAGGGGAAGGCTACATGCATAATGACCCTCCCCTGATTGTGCACTGCGCCATCCTCTGGAATGATGATATACTCTTCATTAGAGAGTATAACAAAACTATTCTCCATATATAAATATGTACTTAAAGAATTTTGTTTATGAAGAGTCGTTCATGATTTGATACTAACTAGGTAGACTATCAATTAGGTAGAGAACGTTTTGACTTCTCAACTCCATCATATTGATAGCTTAGCTTCATTTAGCATAAAGCGAAAGCCAAAAACTTGTTCTGCATTATGTGAGCTATTTAAGTTTATGTGCAGGTTAGAGGTGGCCAGTTATGGGGTACAGATATATACACGGATGACTCTGATCTTGTAGCTGGTATGTAGTATCACAAAGAAGCCTTTAGATTAGATTGGGTCATTACAGTATTAGAACTCTTATTCAGGTTGCCTTTGTTATATTTACTTATGAGAATGATGGTCATCTCTCATTTGTATTTAATTGATTCTTATTTTCATTTCCATCCTCATTTTCATTCCCCTACATTTTCACATCTCTTTCCAATTTTATTTTGTAGAAATGATGATGATTGGAGGGTTAATTGCTAAAAACTATCTCGTGTATTGTCCACGTGCGAAAAACTAACTTATGTATTGTCCATGCTTTTAAACTACCCTATCTTTTGACCACAGTTGTCTATTAGTTTTTTCAACGAAATTACTAACCTTATGTATTGTCCACATCCCTAATTCTAACAGAATATTCCAAATTTTGTCAGTAAATGACCGAGGTCAAAAGATAGGGTAGTTTTTAGCAATTAACCCATGATTTGATGTGGGGAGTAAGAATGACATAAGAATTTATAATCCCTAAATTACTTGCAAAGGAGGGTGGTTTCCATCCTCATGTAAAAATGTCGAAACGTAACATCGTTGGTATTGATGCTTCAATTGTCTTCCAGTTCTCATGCACACAGGTTATTGCCGCCCCACGGCTTCTCCTCCTCCTCCAGCTATCCAGGAATTACGTGCCACCATTAGAGTGCTACCCCCTCAAGATGGTAAGCTTGTATTCAATGCTACTTTGTTTTCTTTGGTTCAGAATGGGCCCTTAGGATGCTTTTGCTTGTGGAGCTTATAGTTGGAGCAACTTCATTGGCATGATACGTAGACTCCAAGCTTCATGTATGAAGCAAAATGGACCTCATATACCTAATAATGCTTATGGTGTGCCTTTTACGACCCTAGTAATGGCACAAAAAAGGCAAGCTATTTGTAAAGTGCCATGCCACATGGCTCCCACAACAAGGAACTTTTTCAACGTGTATATCAAGTGGTGATTGGAATTTAACATGATAATAGAATCTGCTAAATCGAGATAGCCGGTTCTGCTTGTATTGCCTGTGCAGTTCAGTTACTTTATAGTTGATGATTTTCTTATTTCTTTTTATATTAGCACTTGATTTCTTATCAGCTGATCATTGTATTAGGTTACATTTCCACATTGAGAAATAATGTTCGGTCCCGTGCCTGGGGAGCGGCTATTGGTTGCAGTTATCGTGTTGAGCGTTGTTGCATTTTGAAGGTGATTCTTTCCTGTCTATACTTCCCATGTTATTCATGCTTTTGTGAGCTTTCAGATTTTTGCTGGTGCTCTAGTTAGGCTTGGACATCTGTATTTTTGTGGTCAAATTAGGCATTCTCTGATTCAGAGTTGAGGAGTTTCAATAAATATGATGCTGTTAGTTGATCCTTTCTTTATGCTCACATTATCATTATCTTAATTTCAGAAAGGAGGTGGGGCCATTGATCTTGAGCCTTGTCTCACACATACATCTGCAGTGGAGCCTACTCTGGCTCCTTTAGCTGTTGAGAGGTCTATGACTACAAGGGCTGCTGCTTCGGTATTACCTGGCATCTTTTAGTAAACTGATCTTTATGCTACTGTTCCTATCTTTTACCTTTTGCAATGACTTCCTTCCTCGCTGTGCATTTGTTCTTCTCCCTATTCGCTTATTTGATATTGCAAAATGAAGAAACTGCTATCATTCTTCTTCTTCCTTTGGATTTGAAATATTGTCTGTATAACAATAGTCTGGCTGGGGAGGGACATAACAGTAGTTTCTTATTATGCATATAATAACTCCAGGTATGATGATTATAACCGCTAACCTTTTACTTTTTGTAAGAAATCCCTGCTATTTCACCCAAAACCCTTGGTTGGGGAGATGCAGATAAGTAGGATAAGGTTTTCGTAAGTCATGAGAGTTTGGCATGTTAGTCATGAGCATTTGTTATGTACTTACTCATTAACATGGGCTGTGTGCTTACCCAAAGACTGGTAATCTAGTCGTGGACATATGGTGAATAGAGTAGCTGTTTGGTCCCTGTAACTTTTCAGTGTGTGTTGAATGATTGGGGTTCACATTTGACCCATTTTTTTTGTGGCCGACACTTCCATATCCTATCTCTTTAAATTTGACAAAAGCATAGTAGTTCCTATAACATATTAATTCTCCTTTTCATGCGCGATCTATGTACTTGTGCATTTCTATTGATTATTGACTTACCCAGTTACCCCTTTCCCTCTAGAATGCATTGCGACAACAAAGATTTATACGTGAAGTAACCATACAGTACAATCTCTGCAATGAGCCATGGTATGTATGTTCATCTTCCTTTTGATAAGATTAGATCCTTACTCTTTTCCTTCTCTTTTTCTTTTCTTTTCTCGGGATCTCAATTTGCTTGTACTGGGATTCGGCTGCAGACTCGTGCATATTCCGACTTCTTGTGTTGTCTATATGCTATTTACACTTTTTTAATTAGACTTACCCTGAACACGGAAATTATTGTTAGGACTAAGTACAGCATCAGCATTGTTGCTGACAAGGGTCTGAAGAAACCACTGTACACATCTGCACGGTTGAAGAAGGGAGAAGTTTTATACTTGGAAACACACTCATGCAGGTATGATATGAGTTTAGTGCTACTGCATACAATGAGGATGAACTCTGGTAGATAGCAAACACCATTGCAATTGTTAGAAAAAGTTAATGTGCCATGTGAATCATACTGTCTTTGGTTACTGAATTTTCATTGGGGATGAGCAAAGGAGATGCTACTGGAATAATCATCCCCCTTTGTTTGAACCCACAAATAGTTTGTCATGCACACTCTTCTAATTCCTGTGTGACTGCAAGCTGCTGTTCACATTTGCATTGTAACCCTAATGTTTAGTTGCGTAGAGTTTTTTGATGTCTGATATTTTGGGTAGATATGAGCTGTGTTTTACTGGGGAGAAGGTGGTGAAGGCCACATCAGCGTCGCAGGTGCATGAAGCAGAGCCTCAAAATATTGAAAGGGACAACATTATGATTGATGTGTTCCGGTGGTCTTGTTGCAAGAAACCCCTTCCACAAAATTTGATGCGCTCAGTTGGGATACCACTTCCCCAGGAATACGTGGAGGTACCATTTCTCAACTCAATTGCAAAACTGTAAATGGATAAATAAACTCATGCAAGAATTCTATGGGCAGGTATTGGAAGAAAACCTGGATTGGGAGGATGTGCAATGGTCACAAACTGGTGTTTGGGTAGCTGGGAAAGAATATGTGCTTGCCAGGGTCCACTTTTTGCCTCCAAATTAGCGGCCTTTTTTACATATTTCTTAGAAGGTTGACTTGATGTGTATCAATCAAGGATGTAATATGAAGGAATATAAGTTAGTGTAGCTTTCCAGAAGCACTGTTGCCAAGTGCTCGAATTTCACAAACAGAATCGGCATGGATGTCGTGTTTGGTTGCTTAGAACTGCAAGGGAAAGGGTAGCAATAAAAATATCAGTTCTTGGACAAATTGTAAGTGATCAGAATCGGAATGGATGACGTATTTTCCATCCATTTTGAATCTGAACCTTGGCTGTCACACTTCAACACAGCCTTCTTGATCAAATGGAAACGTAATACAACAAAACCTGCAACTAAAAAGCGTTAGAACTATGACTCAAATGGATGAGTGGACAAAAATACGAATACAAATTTGGGATAACCTCACTTCACTTTTTCCCTGACTACAAAAATACGAATACCACTTCACTTTTTCTTACTGCTACAAATTTGGGACAAAAATACTTGCATACTCTGTAGAGCGACCGAACCTGTTGTCATCAGTGTCTAAGAGAGGCAGAGCTCTTTCTAGGGACCCCTCCCAGGGCCAGTCCTTAGAACATCTGATTCCTTTCATTCCTCCATACGGGCCTGCTTTCCTGTCCTATCCTAATCATCCTGGGGTTCCCCAGCGGACTTCACACCCCGAGCGCTACTCTTGCGCCAGACCCAGCTCCACTTCCAAGTCCATTTCTATCTTTGTGCCTGGTTGGGTCCGAGGTGGTGGTTTTCCAGCTACTAGAGAGCTGGCTGATCACCAATTTCTTCTAGTCCGGATCAACCGCGAGGGTCTGGGGCGCTCTGAGGGCCCACACCGTTAGGTGCAGTAGTCAGGGATACTATCGGGTCCCCGCACGGAGACAAGGGGGCCCTTGGGGCAAAAATAGCA
>JAYMSV010002226.1:0-11388 GCA_036897745.1 Erodium moschatum
TGTGGCGGGGTTGGGTCCTCATATTTTTTAGGAAAAGAGGAGTTTGTAGCCGATTTCTCCTCTTTTATAAGTAATTTGTAAAATTATATTTTAAATATATATATTTCAATTACTGAAAATTAGAAAAAAAAACAGTGAAAGTTAAATTTTTTAATGAAAATTAGTAAGAAAGTATATAAAAAATTATTAAAGATTAATTAAAACATTAATGAATCATTAATGATTTAATAATGAAGATGGACAAAAGATAATGTCTTTTTTCGTCCGTGGACAATATTTTAGGATAGATTTTGGCAAATAACCCTTATTAATAATTAAAAAATAGAAAAATATAAATTCGAATAATCCCCACCTAGGGACACTCGCCATCCGACTAGCCCCTAGCGTTTCTTACAACCTTGCTATTTATATATGACCATTACTGTTCACACATGACCCTTACCATGGTTGCCATTATCCTGATCATTATTTATTCTAACGCAACTGACGTGACAAAATACTCCCATAATGTGAATATGGACTACGGATCCCATGATGGGAACTCTGGCACTACTGTTATACCTGGCATATTTATCCGTACACTATTACACAACACACACACTAATGCAATAGTTGACATTATTACATAAATAATACGTGACGTCCCTCTATTTAATATTTATAATGGCAAAGTCTGAGCCTTACTATTTATATGTGACCCAACTGTTCGCATATGATCCTTACAATGCTTGGTCTTAGCCTGGCCATTATTGACTCTAACTTGACACAATATTCTCATGATGGGAATATGGATTACGAACACCATGATGGGAATTCTGATACTACTGCCATAGCTGGCGTACTTATCTACATACTCTGCCATAACTTGCATTATTAGAGACACTACTCCACACACTTGGCAATTCTAGCAGCTGGGAGATTTTCATACATTATACTAGCTTCTATTATCTTTGCAACCTTGTTTCTCTGGATTTTATTTGACATATAGCACTTCATTTTATTTATGTCAGGTTTCAGTATGCCGGCCTTCAAATCTTAAAAAGAAGGGAGATCTCTTTTGCAGACTGCCTGATGTTCTTGTAGCTAATTCAGTTACAGAAAAATCTTGCAATTCCAAAGGAGATAACAGTTTGGCCTTTGAACCCGCAGACAGAACGTCCGGCTCATCTTCTGCAGAAGAACCGAAAACTGTCATCTTTGGAGCAAACACTACTGGAACTTCTGGTTCCCTCTACATAGCTAGTGATACTGTTCATGAGACAAGTAATAATGGAAGTTCAGCATCAAGCAGTGGATCCCCGTGGTATCAACTACGTAAAGATGCTACATCATTCGTTTCGCAGACCCTTCAAAGAGGGTGCAAGAATCTTTGGCAACTGACAACAAGCCGTCTATCAGTTTTGCTTTCTTCTTCTGCAGCTTCTTCTACGAGCATTCATCAATTTTTGAGAAATTATGAAGACTTTAGTGTCTTCATTTTGGCCGGCGAAGCCTTTTGTGGAGTTAAAGCGGATGAGTTCAGGCAGAAATTGAAGGCCCTTTGCGAGAACTATTTTGTAGCATTTCACCGGCAAAATGTTTATGTGAGTGACCAGTTTTATAGTTTTTATATGTTTCTTAGTTTCACATGTCATATGGATGTTTTATGCTACTAATGTCATGTACATGATATCTATTGCTCATCTGATTAAAAAAACATGCCTTGTACTGTTGTACTTGTTGTTGTACGCATCCACTATCTTTGTGGTTTAAAATTATTAATGATTCTTTATAATTTTGGGGATTAAGGTAGATTTAGTGTGTGTATGTGTTGTCAACAGTTGGCATTTAAGACTGGGAAAGATATTAGTTATGAAGTTTTAGGTTCTTTATAATTCTTAGATATGGGAGTTCTGGATAGGTAATGCCGAGTCAAATGCCACACTTGAAGAACTAACTATTCTCGGGGTTGCTATTTGTAGCCATTATGAACTGTTTTGGGGAAGCACTATTTAAGAAAACCACTACAACTCTTCATAGCTTACCTTTCACAACAATTTCTTTCTATTTCTCTGACCGAAAAGTTGTAGAAAGCTGAGCCAAACATGTATTTGTGTTATTTTAGTAGTCAAACAAGGATCATATAGCATCATTCATGTTAGAGGTATATCAGTAATATGATTTTGACATGTACCTTATGCTCACTACAACCTGACAAACTTCTTGAACAACCTTTTAATTTGACGTTCTTTCTGTCAAATTCTCTTGGATAAAACTCATATCAATAGTTTATGTATGGATAATATATGCAATTATACATGAATGGAAAGATTCTAGGCCGTTTCTTTCCAGTTCCCCTTCTACTGTAAATTCTGTGATTTTTTCACTGAACTCTGATCATTTATGTTCAGTTGCATGTAGATAAAGTGCACTTGTTTTACTTGTTTGTTATGCCTTTTCAGGCACTTAAAATGGTTCTGGAAAGGGAAAACTGGATGAAATTGCCACCAGATGCAGTAGATGTAATTAATTTTTCTGGGCTTGTTGGCGGTGGAGCAGCTGGTTTGGTTGCATCTCATGGCAACTCTCCTTGTTCCGGAGGGACTCATTCCCACAAATCAATGAGTTTGTTTGATACTGCTGCAAAGAAGAGTGAATTTTCTTATTGGGTGAGAAGTGGAAATCCATTTTTGCTAAAACTAACAGCTATGTCGAAAGAATACAGTAACGCGAATATACTTAATGGAGCATCAACTGGTGAATTTGATGGAAAGGCTAGTGATACTTTTCATGAATATAAGACCTCTCCGAGAAACATCAATGTATACCATAAAGATAGCCCTACTTCTGTTCCTGAAGAAGAAAATGAAGATCTTCTTGCCGACTTTATTGATGAGGATAGTCAACTCCCAAGTCGAATTTCAAAACCTAAACTTTCAAGGCATTTGTCTTTACGTGGGAATGAGGAAGAGGTTTCAGCGCAAACAGGATCATCACTTTGTCTTCTGAGGTTTAATACTCTCTATCTGAAATGAAAAAAAAAAGAAAAATTTCCCCCTGTGGTCATATGTTAATTCAGTCTGTCTATCTTCTTATCTATACTACTAATTATTTTCCCTCTTATGTGTTGGAGTTCTTCTAGAACTCCCATGCTCTCTCTCTCTCATGTTTTAATGTTCTCACTTTATTTAGTAATTCAAAGCAAATCTGAGCATGGAAATGTGTCAGTAGAAACTATACATACACAAATTCACTGACACATTGTGCCTTACATAATAGGTCAATGGACAAATATGCAAGGCTTATGCAGAAATTAGAATTAGTCAATGTTGAACTTTTCAAGGTATGCCCTTATTGATATTTCTCCTCTTTTTTTTACGGAAGTAATCTCAATTATGATGTTTCTTTCCCCAAACAACGTTTCCTGATTCAATGTATTGTCACAGGGGATGTGCCAATTATTTGGGATTTTTTACCAATTTGTATTTGAAACTTTTAGTCAGCAGATCAGCTGTCCCAGTGGAAAAAACCCAGACGCTCTTAATTGTGAGTGATTTTTGCATTTCCTCCATCCTGTTATCAACATTTTATTTCATCATTCATCCATTGTCTTCCCGTGTTATTGCTTATTTTCTCAAAAGATCTCTACCTGGACTAAGCTGCTTTTTGTTTGAGTTGATCCCACCCCTAAAGATTATCTCTGTTTGTCTTAAGATCGGCTCAAGACTGCTTTGTCCAGAATAGATCAAGATTGTGATCAGGGGACAAAACCCCAGTCATCCCCAGCTATGTCGTCAAGTACATCATTCACAGATGTGACTCCCACTATCCCTTCCAGTACAAATTGTGCCTACACATCTGGGACAACCTTTAGTCTCCAGGTATTAATGTATAATCTCCACTTAAAGTATGCATATACAGATTCTTCCCTCAAACTACTACTCTTATAAAAGCTCTCTTTGTTATCCTCCTTCCTATTTTTACTCACCCATTTTAAACGTTGCATCATTTCAAATCTATGAGTATACGCATATTTACTCAGACTCTAACTTTGATGATGATAATGATCTTATTTGACTGCATATGCCATGCGTAGATAGACTGTAAACAGCAATCTTTTCTTGACTAGGCTCTCTCTCTCTCTCTCTCTCTCTGTATGTTTATATATACATCTAAATATCGTTAAAATATATTTTTTGGATTCCCCTTCAATTATTGGGTGTGTAGTGTTGTAAGAATAGCTTGTGATAGAACATATATGGGTAGTTATCATGATAGGTGAAGGTCTATTATTCTATAAATGATGTTGATTAGGATGTGATAAGTCTGTTATTTGAACGGGCAGATTTAAGTACACTACAGGTGCTATTGCTTTCTGTTCTTCATATACAAATGATATGATGGAAGTTACTTCCATTTATTTGCTTACAAATAACAAGTTATCTATTAGTATCAGGGAGAAGGTATTTTTGGAGGGGTTGACCTTTCCGAAGCCCCAACCCTTCCCATTTTCTTTCTTGCCTTCTATGAAAAATTTAGGTCTCAATTATCAGTCACCCCGTGTCAAGACAACAAAAATAGCTAGACACATAGGTATAAGATATATTAGCAAAAGTCCTAGTGGGGGTGTAAATATTAGTTATATTAGATTACATTATTTAATCGTGTACCGTAAGTGCTTGCTGACATCTTATTTAATCTGTAGTTTTGTTTGTTAAAAGTTTGAATCTAGCAAAATGATTTTTTTTGTAAATATGATACCCCGGTATAGGAAAGATGTGCAGGTGCGGAAACTATTGGTCTTGTTGCCCGAATATTGCATAGATCTAAAGGTCATCTACAGTCGATGCTTCTGCAGAATAATGCCGCTATAGTTGATGATTTCTTTACCCATCTGGTATGTGATCAATATTTTCTTTGGCTACTAAATCAATTTTGTTATTATAAAAGTTGTATTTGTTTGTAGATAACAAGAATAAAAAAGTTAAATCAGTTCATGACACAAATTTGATTTGTATATTCTTTCATGCTCCCTCCATTCCAAAATAAATGTCATGTTTGATTTTTTGTTAAAAATTAAAGTAGTTAGGACTTCACTTTCTCCTACGTTTTTATGTGCTCTTTCTAGGGAATATACTCATATGGTAATGACCAACTCTTACAAGCATATTATTGGTAATTCATACACAATGCACACTCCGATAAGGAAACATGGCACATGTTTTGGAATTGAGGGGGTAATTATTACTCCAATAGAGCATTTAAATCTGGAAGCAGGAATCTCTGCATGTGTGTGTATTTTTTATTATTGCTGCATGCTGATGTCCTATTAGAAACAAAGTGGCTGTGTTTAAGGTTCCCACCAGTGTGGAGCGGCATTATCCAAGCTAACCCTCTATGTTGACGCCTTGTGAGGCAATCTGTAATAAGTAGCCTCAATTGCCTTTCATTTCTCTGAAATGCTGGATTCATCCCGCTCTTGATTTAGATATAGTCATCCGTGTCTAGAACTGCAAAACTTTTCAGCTATGGTATTTAGATTTCCCCAGCGCCAATATATTACTGGATGCTTCCCTGTCAAACTTTATTTTTATAAGTGGACTGCTATTAGAAATTAAATGTTTAATAGAAATCATTTCCTTTTTTTTAAATAGTCTTAAGATCTATGGACTTTTTTAGGTGGATTCTGTTGCAGATCTTACAGAGCTCATTCACAGAGCAACTGCAAGATTATTACTCCATATTACTGGGTAAGGCAAGAAAATGCTTAAATTGAGTAATAGCTTTGAATACTTAAATTACTATAAATTGAGTAGTAGCTTTCATATGCTTCCTTTTACTACAATAATTGTTTATGTACTGCCCAATCATCTAAAGGTTAAAGATGCTCGATTGAGATTCTTCATACTACAGAACTGAAGGTTTATGCGATAAGAATGTTTTTAGTTGTTTCACCGCTCTAGCATTAATCCTTATACTGGTTGTTCAAGCATGATTAAAAATTCAATGGCTAATCACCTTGCACAGATATGCTGATAGGATTGCTAATGCTAAATGGGAAGTAAAAGAGATTGGGCTAGAGCATAACGGGTTTGTTTCCTTGCCAATGTCCTTTTCTAATGTTTTAATTTTCAATTTTAATATGTTGAAATTACTTTTTTTGGCAACAACTTTCTTGTCTGCTGATAGTTATGTGTGATGTTCTTCATTGTCTATACAAGGAAGATAGATAGACAGATATATAACTTGGGTGAGGTTCGAGGAGGCTCCGAGTCTCAAATACTGTAGTTACCATTTAGTCTTTGATTCGTGACTTGTAACTTTTAGATTAAGATTTGATAGTTTTCTAAGGTTCTTTCATGCTTGAACATATACATATACAAGATCTCTGATTACATGCTACATAATTTGGGAAATTGAACTGGGGATGTGTTTCTTATTGTAATGCCCAGTTATTTTGTGTTCAAGTGAAGATTTATAATGCTTGAATGTGCTCTAACACAAGCAACGTTCACAGGTATGTAGATTTACTGTTGGGGGAATTTAAGCACTATAAAACAAGACTTTCTCACGGAGGGATTCAGAATGAGGTAATGCCAGTACTGAATTTCATGGAGCCATCATACCTATTATTTATTTTCTATTATCAGGAAATATTTTCTCCAAAACTTTGATATTTTTCATTAATGACCAATAAAATATAGCTGTGGTTTCAAATAACTATGGGTGTAAATTGGTTTGAACATGCATTTAGGGTTAATCCACATTTACTTTTATCTTCTTCACTAGCCTGTTTTGCTTCCAAATGCCGTGCTCAATCGAATTTATGTAATTCATTTACCAACTATACAAATACATTAATTTGAGGAATAAATCTCTCCTGTTTTTCTTTCTTCTAATTATGTGGATAGCTAACCATAGCAAAGTTACATTCTTGTACATGTAGGTGCAAGCCATCCTTTTAGAATATGCAGTTGAAATAGTTGCTGAAACTCTCATAGAAGGTCTATCGCGAGTGAAAAAGTGTACTGATGAAGGACGCGCTCTCATGTCATTAGATCTTCAGGTTCACTTTGGACTCTTGTATCATCTTTAATTCCTTGTTTGCAGCTTGGTGTGTGCTTTAAGCGTGTAATTTGTTCCAGGTCTTAATCAGTGGCCTGCAGCATTTTGTTGCCGTGAATGTCAAGCCAAAGTTGCAACTAGTTGAAACGTTCATCAAGGTAAATTATAAAAACACCACATAAAGCACAGATAGAACATAAATCATATCTGGATTGGTAACTAATTAATATCTTTTACTTTTCACTGTTAAACAGGCTTACTACCTACCTGAAACTGAATATGTCCATTGGGCGCACAGCCACCCGGTTAGAAAATCCTTGCCTTAACGGGTAAAGTAGTTTTTACGTGCTTTGACCTGACGATATGAGAATGTAAATATGTGCAGGAATACAGCAAAGCTCAAATCATAGCGCTGGTCAACCTTGTTGCTACAATGAAAGGTTGGAAGAGAAAAACCAGACTGGAGGTACTAGAAAAGATTGAGTCTCCTGGCGGGTGAGCGATAAATGGACCCTAGCAAGATTTTAGCTTTATAATTCTTGAGTTTTGATGGTTCTTTTCTTCTTTGTACGAGTGATGTATAATATTGGTTGTACTTGGTTATGTAGTACCAACACATTCAAGGTTGTATATCATATAATGTCAGTTTATAATAGTCATAAATATTATTTAATCATCAAGTATCTCATCAATCTACAACTTTTTTGGGGAACTTATATTATTAAAGAAAATATAGTCAATACAAAAAGCAGACAACCTCAGTCCTCCATTTATAGACCCTAGAATAAGATATCGAAACAACTTTGGTTTTAAATGGAAAGACAAACTAGCCTAAGAAACTTAAATGATAAAACCAATTGTGAAAATATGTATAAGGTGGTGCCTAAACGTTGTTTGATCCCATGATGAGGACTCTTTGTCGTGAGGTGTTCGATCGAACAGAAGGTAGGGGAGTGTTTGCTCAATTCGGAGACCCCTCCCTTCCTAAAGCCCTGAATCTCTGCTCACTACTCATGACAACTGGCGAGACTATTTACTAGCTCTCGCATGATCCTCTCCTGGCTCGCTTGTAGCCTGTAGGCGCCCTTTTCTTGATAAGTGCCCCAGGCGGGGCAATCACTAATGGGTGTTCATCCCCTTCCATAGGTCATTCTCCCACCCAGGACGGTGGAAAACTCGATCCCAAGTTACCCTTGTTCCACCTAACTGTGTGTTAAGTAAGATTATCGGGGTTACTAGAGGTCCCATCCCAGGATGTGGTGGGGCAGTAGGTAAGATGTACAAGGTCACCTGGGCGAATCCGGGAGGACACTGTGGGGATTTCGGTGCCACCTTGACCCAGTCAGTTGCAAAGTTCTCAACAAGCTTATCAATCTTCTCCTCAAGCAGGGATTTATTAAATCGGGAACTCCCGGTAATTCCTGATCGCAGTCCCGGACTGCATGACCTATGCAACCACAATTAAAAAAGAATGTAGGCAATCATTCATAGGTCAGAGTTACCCTCACCGGGTCTGGGAGCTCCTGAAAACAAAAGACCATAGACCACCACATGGGTCGATTCAGAGATATCTTGAAACGAACTCGAATCGTTCCACCCCAGGAGAATCCCTATTGGTCACACAGAACTATCACATATTTCCCCAAAGTGTTACCAATAAGTGTACACGTAGCTCGAGTCCGAACAAGAGGCGGTACCCCTGGCTTGCACCCAGAGTTGGATCCTATCAGGGTTTTTGTAATTTTAAGGAATAGTTAGGGGCGTTTGGTCATTTTGATGAAAAACTTAATAGAAAAGAAAGGAAAAGTTGATGTTTTAAAAAAGTGTATAGGTTAGAGTAATCGTGTATAATTGTCAAATGTTTGAGTAGCTAAGTGAAATCTGTATATAGGTTAAGAGTATTGGCAAATGTTTGAGTAGCTAAGTGAAATCTGTATATAGGTTAGAGTATTCATATGTAAATATCCCTAGAAAATATATTTAATGAACGTGCTACTATTTACATTGAGACTAAATATGCTCGATGAGGTCTTCTTTGAGCCCGTTATGAGTATCCCGATCTATGTGCCTTGCTGCATTCTTCGTGATGATGTGGTTGTTGACATTTAGGTCAGACCTCATTGCGTCACCATTGTGGATGTCCTCCCATCGTCCCACGGGTAGTTGCTTTTTATGTATGTCGTTAGTTCTCCATTATTATGTTGTGGATGATAATACAATGATTCATGATCATGGCGAGTGACTCCCCATCTTACGTTTCGTTTGGACGAGTAACAATGTGAAAACGAGCTTGTAAAACCCTGAATGCTCGTTCTATATTTTCCTCGCCCATCTTGCAATTCATCGAAAAATTTCTTCTTTGACAATTGTGGACACAATATTGTTTTGGAAAATACAGCATATGTGGGAAATGTGTTTATTACTGTTCACCGTATACCGTAGTGGTGGGGAAAATCTTTCCATGGTTTGCTCGAACAACGTTGAGTGTTTTTGTATATTGATGTCTTATTCGATCATGCGACACCAAAAAATCGCATGTCATATCCATAGGTCTTGAGTTGCAACGACTTCCAACATGACTGTTGGGACGATACCATGGTTCCTCAGTGAGAATTGTCCAACCCATGCTACTGGAAAATTATTCCACTGTCAATGCATGCATTCAAGGCTCCCTAGCATCCTAAGAAAGTCGCGTGCTTCGTTTACTTTCAATATACGATGAGTGTCTTCTTCGTTTTTCCAGCGTAAATAGGTTGACCCAAATACATTGTCGACACTCATGCAGAAGTTTCAGGCGCACACCAAAGTCGTAGTCTCGCCCATGCGTACACACTCATCAATTAAATCAATCGGCGATCCATAACATAGCTGACGAATAGATGCAGTGCATTTTTGATGGGGAGAGAAGTCGGACATACCAATACCTCCGATTTTTTGACAAAAGAACGTGTTGTCACATCTGTATTGGCTACATTTGAGTCAACCAAGATGTTATCTAGGATGTCAGCAGACATCATATTAGTGCAACTGGTACGAAGCTAAGCGAAGATGTCAACACAGAATGTCAATGACATGATAGTGTATGAATGTAGACGCGCGTGGAATGTATCGTGTATATCCAGAACGCATCCATCTTATCTGGTGCTGAAGATTTATTTACTTTACGTGTAGATACTAATTATTAGAGTTCTACTTGTATTAGGAAACGAAATCATATTCTTTCCGAAAGAGAAAATTCAGAAGATATGTACACAAATTCTTCTGGATCGATTTTGGGAAGTTCTGCTGAACAAGAAAACAAGAAGTTCAGAGTGATCGTGACTCTAAAGATTAAGGAAACCCTAGAACCCTAGAAGCCACGATCTAAGGTGATCAGAGCTATAAATATCGAACTATTCCTCATAGCTCGGTTCTGCTCGACAACTACACTGAGGGTATATTCTATAAGTCGGCGCCGTTCATTTTGTCCTATAGGACTATTGTTTTTTGTTCTTAGTTCATGAGTTTGAATGCCTAAACATGTTGGATCATCGTGTTAGGATTAAAATGACTTGAACTAAGAAGAACGTTGTTGTGCTCATGCTATATATCAAATTTAATCAAACCACTGTAGTTGTGTACTTGTGATCGAAGTATCACAATCCTTTTGAAGAACAATATCAATCCAAGACCGAAGGGCTCGTAGAGTGGAACTGAGATGGGATCTCAGGTTCAGGGGGAGACCCTGAATTAGGTTTGTTACTTTGTAATAATAGCATAGGGTTGATCTGAGAACTTGTATGTTGATTGATTACATTATAGTGAAAACCTTTAAACTGACAAAGTGCCCCCAAAAGTAGGTGATGACGCATCGAATTGGGTAACCAATATTGTGTCTTTATGTGTGATTGATTGTTCCTTGTTTAATGTTGCTTCCATAGTATTTTTAAAGCCATATGTCAGTTAACAAGTCAAAACATCTTAATTGACATCTTACTGCTACACCCGAACAAAATTTCAAAAATTATGAGGATGAAACTCTGTTTGGTGCAGTAGCTATATGTCGTCCAAGATGTTATGATATGTTTACTGGCATCTTCATATAGGAAAGTACGGAAATATAAACAATAAGAACACGCAAGCTCAGAGACACACAGGTTTGTTACCCAGTTCAGTGTATCGTCACCTATGTCTGGGGGCACATTTTGCCAGTATAAAGGTTTTCACTATCATGAAATTAACCAACATGCAAGTTCTGATCCTCCATATCAAAGCTATGCTCTATTTACAAGTGCAAACCTATCTCAAGGTCTCCCCCTGAATCCAAGAGCCACTCTTGATTCCACTCCACGAGCCCTTCAGTCT
>JAYMSV010002227.1:0-11386 GCA_036897745.1 Erodium moschatum
GCTGGGGGGGGCCCCGCCGCTGGTCAATCTCCACCTCCTCATCGTCTTCCTCGGCTCTCGCTGGTTGGGCGAAATCGCGAGAACCCCCAACAAGAGGATTGTGAGCAATCAGAGAGGAAAAGATGGGTCTTTTGCAGAACCCAATGTGCAAATGGTGCCGCAATCTCAAAACCAAGCTCATTTCTTCAAGATCAGATCAGACCAGACGATGACTGATTCGCCTCTGTGTATTGCAAGGTAGCAACTTCAAAAAGCCTCCATTTTTTTCACCTTTTTCAGAACAATAAAATGACCTTGTAAGCGTCTGGAAGCTAGACGGAGAGATGCTTGAGAGTGATTCAGATTTGTTTGTTGCTCGGTGGAAGAGTCGGAGACGAAGCAGCAGAACCTACCACTACGAGTTAGGGTTTTTGATTCCAATGATGGTATTCAAGTATCTGGTGAAGACGAAGAAGGCCCAATATTTAATGGGCTTCTCTTGTTCCTTTTTCTGGCCCAGCCCAACCTCAGCTCTCTAAATGGGCTTTCAATTTATTTAACCAATTTCCCTTTCTCTGTCCTTCGTTGGAATTGGAAATGACAGCATATTGTAGATTCATCTTCTTCCAGTCTCAGTGTTGGTGGTTGCTTTGTATAGGAGGAGATGGAAACTGGTCAGGTGGTGGTGGAGAAAGTGGGAGGCAAGTCAACGGTCTCAAGATGCTTCTCTAAGTACCCTCTAAAATTCATCATTCCCAATAAAGTATGAATCTTTCAATTTCAATTTCAATCTCAATTTCAATGTCTGTGTTGCATCAAAATGATAAATTGGGTGGTTTTTTCAGGTGGGTTCTTCTCAAACTGATGCTGTTTGGATTTACAGCCTTACCTATGGTGGTGGGATTGTCTCTGTAAGTTCATATCTCTCTTTTTGCACAGAAACCCAGCTCTTGTAATCTGATTATGAACAATAAACATTTTGGAAGATTTTTTAAATGTTGATTTCATTTGGGTATAGGGAGATTCTATTTCATGTAAGCTCACTGTTGGTGATGGTTGCACTGCTGTCCTTACAACCCAGGCTTCTACAAAGGTCAATTTCTTCTGCTTTACTGGTTTATTTTGTTTTTTTAACTTCCATATGTATCAGGTTTCAATTGAATAGTCATGGACCTTCAATATTTTGTGTTGATTGTTATCATTTCTTCTGCACAATAGGTGTACAAGTCTTTGGGGTCAAAGTGCTCGGAACAAGTCCTTGAGGTTGCAATCTTCCCAAACCAATTGTTTTTCTTGTTAATTTTTCATTTTATCAAGTATGAGTTCATGCTTTTGTTGTGCTTTTGGGTTATTTTTAGTAGTCGTGGTCCAGCAAATTGCTTTGTGAGGTTAAGGATCCAATTATGTACTGTGTTTGCGATGCTTTCAAAATGGCACAAATTTGTCATTAGAAATTCTACTGTTTGATTCATTGTATTGCAAGTAGTTTCAAGTCACCATTAGTGCTATTCTTTTCCCATGCAGTAGGTCATACTTGGGAGCAATGCTCTGTTAGCCGTCATTCCAGATCCAGTAACATGCTTTTCCACTGCAAAGTACTCCCAAAAACAAATCTTCAGAGTCTTTTCGGATTCGAGCTTGGTTCTTGTTGATTGGATTACCAGTGGGCGCCATGAAAGTGGAGAGAAATGGGATTTTGAGCTTTACAAGAGCACTAATAACATATATGTAGATGCCAATCAGCCTTTGTTTCTTGACACGGTAATATAATGGGAACTTTCAACCAAGTGTGAGTCTCATGCTCGGAGGCCTCAATCTTCTGTATTGAGTAATTTTTGTCTTAAGTCTCAACTGGTTTAGTGTTTTTTTTTCTCCTCAGGTATTGCTTGAACAAGGAAGCACCGGTAGTATTGCAGAACACATGAAGGACTACCAAGTTATTGCAATGCTTATACTCTTGGGGTAGATACCGTTTCGTGTATTATTACTTTCTCCACCATTAAGATTAAATTGATGATGCTATACTTCCAATATGGTTTTGTTTTATCAATTCCTTATCAACCGTTCGTTTCATTATAGGCCAAAGTTGAAGCACATTCAAGACCAGGTTCGAGAAGATGTAACAAGGATGATGTCTCAACAATTCCAAATCCCAGCTTCTAGCTTCAACCGCCACATAAAAGGACAACCCGGTCCAAATTCTAGTCATTTCATGACTAAACCAAACTTCATGGCATCATGTAGCACCTTTGGTCCAAAGGTATACATAGAGAATTCCAAAGCCTTATATTAAGATAAATATTATAAGCATTGGTGTTTGCACATACAGGGAACGGGTGTTGTTGCTCGGATAGCTGCCATGACTACCGAGTCAGTGTACCAGTTCTTGAAACACGAATTGAGAGGCTTGGAGCCAATGCTCGGGGTTTCACCATACTTCTCAACAACCACGGCAGAAACACCTCCTAACATGGATGTTGATACTGGATTGAAACCTTGAAATTATCGGAATCCCAGTTCATCTCTTAGGTGGGAACATATTTGTCTGCAAATTTCACTTACTACAAGTGATCATAGTATGTATGACATATTCTTGTTTGAATCTGATGCACATTCATGTTCTCAAAATTAGTTTAACCTTTTCCTGCATTGCATGATGGTTAGGAACAACGGTGTTAAAAAGATGGATGAAGTATACACGACCGGTGTCTGATTTACTTAAAAGGTCAAACAGATAGATAGAAACCCCAAAATATTTATCCCAGATCGGGTTCGAGGAATGAATGGATACTGGATACGGGATGAGATCGGGTTTGAGGAATACAAAACTCGTCCCGAATGGATCTGGTTTGCCATGCCCTAAATGGCATGGAATGGTAAATATGAGGAAATGTGGTTGGGATTGGAATGATATGGTTGGTGGTGTCTTGTTAGGGGAGAAGAGGAGGGGAAGGATGGTCAAATGAATGGTGGTAGAATCAGTTATTTGAGTCAGAGTGGTCACCTCCTGCCCCCTTTGGGCCAAGCATCAGGTGTAGCTACCCCTCAATCATTCTTCTCCTATTTTGTTTTTATTTTTGACAATATTGGTCTCCTTTCATACTATTTCATGATGTTCCATGATTTGAGTTGATAGTTATGAGTTGTAGCCACTTGCCATTGGGCCACATTTTACCTCCTCCCTCTTTTCACTTTCAACACTCACTATTAAGATGTTCCTTAATAATGCAAATTGAGGGGTGATGATAAAATATTTTCAGTTGGATGGGATTCCATGTATTCGCTCCAATCGGGTTTGGGATAAGATCAGAATTCCTCGGTCGAGATGTATTCGACCTGACTAGGATAAGATTAAAACTCTTCAATTGGATCATGGTGATCATCGTCGCTCCATCATGTACCAATATATATGAAAATCGGTTTTAGGGATTTTTCATACCTGAACAAGTTGAAACAATACTAATGGATCATGGACATGATTCGAGTAGGGCCAGAGAATGCAAAATCATTGGAAAAATGCATTGGAAAATGTCTTATTGTCGTCCAATAAATAAAGGTGCAAGTGGGTGAACAATCATAAAAACGTACGTCTACAAAAAAGAATCATGAACTTGTTATTTTGTTGTCTTTTGCATGAGTTTATTTCAAAATAACGATTTTATTTTTGAAATTTTACAAAATTTATATAATGATTAAAAATCTTATATTTCTTGCTCTTTGTACGGTACAAAAACGAAGAAAAGTATGAGATATGAGAATCTTGAATTCTTGTTGTTTATTTATCATTGTTATAAATATAAATTATATATTCAACGATATTTTTTCATAATTATCAAAGAAAAGGATATAAGTCAAAATAAATACATCCAAATATTATTTTTTTTAGCTTCCTCTTAATATAATGAAATGTAGCCAAACATAAGAGAGAATATTTAGGAAAGGTACATGAACAATGCTAGGCACATGCAATTCACACATAACATTTCATAGGGTCTGCAAAAATTGCAGGGATTTCTTCATTATTGTCTTGTATGTGCCAAATTCACCCTAACACGAACAATTCTTCCTACTTCTTTTTTATCAAAAGAAGATTCATTATAAAACCGGTCTCACAAACGGGAAAACATAAGCGTTGCATCTACTTATCGTCTTCAGGAATCTCAAAGACGACCAACGTGATGATTGCTCGCTACTCTCGGGTTTAACATCCCAAATTCAAAAACAAAAACTAACAACGCCTAAACTCCCACCCGACCTTCCTATTACAATCTAATGTTCCTATAACATGAACGATTCAAATGAAAAATCTAAATCTGTACTAGGAAAAAAAACATAACACAAAGACCACATTAAATGATGCAGAAACTGTAAGCATCCTGACAACAGGAGCCCCCTAACCGAGCTTGATATGCAAGGACTCCATTGGAGCCCATTCTTTCCACCGACATTAGATTTGAGCTTGAGTTTTTATTTTTTTATTGGAACAAAGTTAGATCCTCACAACTCAGTTCACAAGTTGATTTGATACTAATTTTGTTAATCTCAAGAATAAAAACATTTGTGTAATGATACATATAAGACACACCTCCCAAAAGAAGACTACAATTGGGTGTTTTGAGCAACTCAATACAAGCAACACAGAGTTTTTAGCAGTTCAAGCAATTTAATATGACAAGCATACATACCCATTGCCCTATATTTTTATAGGCGACAGTACAAGAATGCATGAATACAAAGTCAAGGACATTTTGGTCATACTCAGTCCAGCTTCCAAAATCGAGGTACAAGTAGAATTATATACCTAAAGTTTTTTTTTTTTTCCAGAAAAAAATCATTATCGTTAAAAGGGGACCTTACATGACATGAACGTTACATCCATCAATTATCTTTGAGAGGTTTTACAACGACCAACACGATAAAGTATTCTTAATTATTGGGTTTGATATCCCCGAAACAAATACAACACAATTAACAAGGTTGCAACAAACACGTAAGAACCCAACCAAACATCATAGTGCAATCTGACGTTCTTAAGTAGTAAAGCTTGAAACAACAAAACAACAAACTAACAAAATGTTCACATCAGGGGATATTGATTATAATTATAAACCACCAAGCTATTCTTAGTTATGAATCAAAATAAGTTACCATCCAAACATAACTATGCTAAAAGTTTAGCACAATCTTTCTAGTATACAATGCAAGAGTATTCGCGATGGAATCAGTTTATGATGGTTAATTCTTTTTCTATCTGACTTTCTTTCCGAAGTCAAATAACCCATCAACCATGCGTATTTGGAAATACATGTGGTTTCATCTCTCTTTCCTCTCTTTAATCTTTCTTAGGCCATCCACACTGGGATTAGACCGAAAAGTAGGAAAATCTGGGTCCGATTCGTGAAAAAAAGTGGACTGAAAATATTTTTAAATTATCATATGCCACATGGCGATTCTCCATAGGAGATTCGGACATTAGATCTGAATAGACGGCCGACGAATTCATAGACTCTCTTTGCGATCGAAGCCCACAAACCGTAGGTTTTTGGGCTTTTTTCCCAAAAGGTGTCCGATTCGACACCCTTCTTCGACACGGAGAAGCCCCACTGTGGATACTCTTACAATGACACATAACGATTTCGTTACAATTCGAGATACGACTCCAATTACAAATCATCCCGGAATCAACTCTAAATCATCTCATACTCGACCCTGTAAAACCGATTCTGATTGTGGGTGCTCTAAATGACTTAGTTTGTCCATAGATATGATCCATAAACAGCAATGACTACTACAAGTCTACAATGTTCCGGATATTAGTATGTAAATACCACGAAAAGCAGGGGTATTTTCGTAATCAAACAGGCAACGTGTTTGCAGAAAAAAGGTACTCATCGTTGGTGGGCTATATTTCCCGCCACAGAAACCACTGAGCAGCTTACAACACAGCTCTGCAACACCTCACCAATCCGTCCTCTCACAGCACTCTGCTTTTCCCATCCCCAAATACACAAATAAACAATTAAAATTAAAATTAAAAATTAAAAACATTTCATTTCTCATTTGCCGTTTCGGTATAAAATGACATTAATCAACCTCACACTGTAGCAGCATGAGCAGGAGCTATTTACACACATGAACCCTTTCTTCTCTCCAACAATCCAGTGACTCATCAGGTCAAATTTCCGATTTTCGCTTCTGGGTTCTCTTAATTTCGATCCATATCATAAGACCCATGTTTTGTTTTAATCTAATTTGGAATATCTCTGCTATAAATAAAGGGAGGATGATTGTAAATTTGTAATTTGTTACAGTACTGTGAGAGAGTGTGTGTGTGTGTCTCTCTCTCTCTCTGTCTCTCTACTGCTACTGCAGTGCTAGCAAAAGCGTCTTTAGGGTTTTTTGAAGAGCAGAGCAGAGCAGGGTTTTTGGAAGATGGTGAGGGAAGCATCGTCAGGTGGGAGAGGAGGAGAGAGTGATGATCATCGTAATCACAATCATGACGATGATGATGATCAGAGGGACATGGAGATGGGAATGGTGATGCCTGCATGGTTGCAAGGTTTAATGGCTGAAACTTTCTTCGGTCTTTGTGGGGTCCATGAGAATCGGAGGAAGAACGAGAAGAACATCTTTTGCTTGCACTGCTGCCTCAGCATCTGCCCCCACTGCGCTCCTTCTCACCGCTCCCACTCTCTTCTTCAGGTAAGCTATCAGCTTCTAGCTTCCCCTTTTATGGCTTTTTTGCTGTTTCGCCAGTAAAAATCAAACCTTTATCGGGTTTCTGGCTCCTGTCTGCTTTGTTTTGTGCCTTCTGTCTCAACTCTCCTTGTGGGTATTTGGAAAATTCTGTTGATTTTGGTGCAGTGCCTGTTTTGTGGCTCTTCTCTTTTCTGCTCAATTCTGCTTTTGGTTCTCATATGTTCTTCACAGACTGGTTTGCTTTGATGTTTCCTAGTGATTCTTCTGAATGTTTGCATAAATCTCCAGTCTGTGTAGCTTCCTCAATTTTGATTATTCCCAACTTTTTCTGTTTAATTTGATCTGGTTTTTCTTGTGAGAATCATTATATTTGTGTTACTTTTTGTCTCAATTATATAACTGTATGTGTCTTTTGAAATTACCAGACCCAACAGTGATTGTTTTGTAAAGAAAGCCAAACAGATTCAACCCTCTACAGTTTTGACTATGTACCCATATCTATGTTTCCTAGTTATAATTTACTATACTAATTGTGCTTATTATGCTCTCTGTATGTACCCACATCTATGTTTCCTAGGCAATTAGTTATAATATACTATGTTAATTGTGCTAATTATGCTCTGTGTGCCTAATGTTAGATTTTTTATGTAATGATTCTTGAAGTAAACCTTGATTGTGGGTTTTTTTTTTCTGTATGTCTCTTTCATGTGATGCAATTTAGAATTAGTACTGTTTTGTTTATTTATTTATTGCTCTTGAGAGAGCAAAGGTGAGAGCTTTGAATTGTTTTGTTTTTTCTTGATGTGGATTGTGATCCACAAAAGGTTTCATTGATTCCTACTTTTTGGATTTGGTTTCTTTCCCTTATATGGAATGACTCTTTTTTTTATCCATTTCCTCTGCCAAAGGTTTCTCACCTGTAGCTTTCATTGAAAGTGAAAGTTTGACCCAAGTTTTGTACAAAAAGAAAAAATATATATATCATTTCTCTAAAGTTTCATTTTCATCATTTAATCCCAACCCAGTTCATCTACACTTGCACTGATTTGGAAACTTCATTTAAGACCAAACATACCATGATCAATATGTGAATTAGTATTTCAAAATCTTCGATTACATGCTCAATTACCTGTACTCAATTGTGAATTCGATTACAGGTGCGACGGTATGTGTATCATGATGTTGTTCGATTGGGCGATCTTGAGAAGCTCATTGACTGCTCCATGATTCAGGTAAACATTCAAATCTTCGATCAACATGTATGTCGATGATCATGAATTAAATTTGTGTTCTTGCAGCCTTATACTATAAACAGTGCAAAGGTGATATTCCTGAACCAGAGGCCTCAGTCCCGGGCTTGTAAAGGCCCTGCGAACCTCTGCTTCACCTGCGAAAGGATCCTCCAGGAAGAGTTCCACTTCTGTTCCCTCTACTGCAAGGTGCAGTTCATGCAAGGCCAAGACCTCACCAGCATAATCATACACAATGAGGATCGTTTCGCCTTCTCAGAGTTCGAGGGCCTGAGGATGGGTGATGATGGCTCGGAGCTGATGATGGCGATGAGTACAGACGACGAGGATCAGGTGAATCAGCAGGAGAGCAGCTCCCAGTCCCGCGAGGAGCCGAAGAAGAAGAAGAAAGGTAGGGGGAGCTTCCTTCCTGGGATCATGCTGTCCTTGGGGAGCAGGAGGAAAGGTGCTCCTCATAGAGCTCCTTTTTCCTGAATCTGGGTTTGGTTCGTAAGCTTGATTGAAGTTGGGAATAAGTTTGGTATTTATATAATGAATTAAGATCATTATTAGAAGATATTGTATGATTATCGATTAATTAGTACTTAGTGAATTACTAGCATTTTATGTGTTTTGGGAATGTGTTGTTTTCGGAATGCAGTTCTGTGTTACTGTGATCTTAGGTGGGGGGTTTGTGCTGTATTGCTCTCTCTTCCACCAATTTTGTAATTCATGACATGTAATCGAACTTGCAAGTATATATATAATATATATTTATATTGTTATTTAGCATATTTATATTGACTCGATTGGTTTTAAGAACTCGTTATTTGGGCTAGTATGATGGTGAATAGTTCTTCTACACATGCTTACTTGGGTCGGTGACACCCAAGTAAGCATACCGTGTTATGGATTAAAAGTTCTGGTAAATACACCAAGTTAAGTCATGTATTTATGAACGGTTCTAATCTCTTTACTTATTTGATATGAAAGTAGATTGTACTTATATATTATTTGGGTTCAAGATCTTGCTCGTTATAAAAGAAAGTAAGCACATAACGCTTTCCTGGGTTAATATGACGATGGATAATTCTTTACCGTTTCACCTTTCCTTGATATCACATGTGCTTATTTGGGATAATCCGATGACGAATAGCTTTTTGTGGTTTCATCTTTACTTGAGATCACACGTACCTATTGAGGTTAACGCCTACTTTGATTAATCTAATGATAATAGTTCTTTACGGTTTCACCTCTCCCAGAAATTATAGGTACTTACTTGGATTAATTTGATGATATCTCTTGTTTTTTTGGGGATGAGCTCAAAATTTTGTTAAAGATACGTTCTTCGGAAAGAATATACGAAAACCAAGTCCAAGACGGACCAGATTCAAATAACGACTACATCAAAACTCTCAAAAGAGCTAAGCAACTCTTCGAACCATATATTTATCGACGGATTTCTAATCTCTTACTTATTCGATATGAAATTAGATTTAAGCATGTAGATGCATTATTATTTTTTGTGTTTTGTTTGGAACGAGGAGTGGTAACAGTAACACTCGGCAGCAGAGCAATGGCTCAGTATAGGAACAAATATGGGAAAATCGTATGTGTATATAGATGTCTTTTATGGAAATATATTTGACCAACGTCCACTTTTCAAATACGTCTCCTACTTCTCTGTAACTGTGCGTACGTACGCTACTGTGGACGTGAGGAGGTGGTGGCTGTGGTGGTGGGAAAGGACGAGCAGCTCCGCCACCACCACCGTCAACAGGTGGCTCTGCTCTGCTGATAGAGAGAGAGTCGTGGTCGTCCTTTTTGTATATAGTATATATATATATTAATTTTGACGCGTATTTGAAGTACCCAACGGACAAAAACGAGATGATATATATTATATTAGCCTTATGTCTGGCGGATATATATGCACATCCTGTCCGTACAACACTAGTCAGTCCTTTTCCTTTATTATTTTGTCTGTCTGCTTTTCTAGGACACCACACCACACCACACCACTAGCCGATGGAGACCAAGTTACAATGCACCCTCATTTATTCTTTTTCCTCACTGCCAATATAGTGTTTTTAATATCACTTTTGTGTTGGGTTTATGTTTAATATGTATACCAACAATTGTACTGGTTTTTAATTTAAATCACACGAAGGATGGTTAGGCTATCCACGATGGTTTAGATCGATTAGGTCTAATCTCAGTTTAGTTGGACGAAAAAAACAGTGAACCGATTCGTGAGAAAAGTGGACCGAAATTATATTTAAATTATTTGGACCACTGGTTTAGTTCATTTTCGACGATCGGATAATCCATAAACAAACAAGGGGATCTAATTGACGAATTCGTGGGTTTGGGGATTTTTTTCCAAAAAATGCTGAATCGACGCCTCTATTCGACGCAAGAGAGTTTTGTACCATAAACATCACCACCTCACTTGTATATAGAAATATTATTAGGGAAAAATTCAGTAGTATATCCTCTAACAACTTTTTTAACCCTGAAAACCCAAAACTGCGTTCAATTGGAAAGCAAGATAAGTAAGTTAGGGGTTAGGGTTCAGGAGAGTTTTTTAGGGTTTGGGGTAAGGGTATTTTGGGTTTTTACTAGAAACCCTAAACTATACTCAATTGGAAGAGTCAAATAAGTTGGGTTAGGGTTTTAGAACTCAGGGTTAAGAAGGTTTTTTAGGGTCTATGCACGGGTGTTCTAGAAATTTCTGAATGTCATTGAATTTCTTTGAAACCGTCGTTTTCTAGATGATGAACGAAATCTATAGAAAAATGAGGACAATACATTTGTACTAAACAAGATTATTTTAGAACACATTATTAGGACTTCTCCATACTATTATACTCACTCGAAAAAGTTAAACACATGAGTAAATTTTTGAAAGATAGAAAATGAGAATAATACGTTCATATTAAGCAAGATTGTCTTAGAACACATTATTAAGATTCTATCAGCGTTATTAGAGCATATATAGTGGAAAGACTCGAGTTGAATCCTGGGTCCTGGGTCTTGGATGCTGACTGTACAAAATAATCGGACTCAAACACTGTTTCCACAATGATGAGTCCCGGATTATGAGTGGATACTGATTGAATTACTATTTTCCTGAATTATGTAAGGGTCAACAATGTGAGAACACAAAACAAATCTAAAATATGTAAGGGTCAGGGGATAAGGCAGAGAGTGAGTAATGTTGACATGTACGATGAGCCCGAGGAGGAGTATGACGAACTCATCATCACCACCTTCTGTTCTGCTGCTGCTTCACTCACTCGTCACTCTCTCATCTCATCTCTGCCTTTGCTTTTCTCCATCTCTTTTCATAACTCTTATCTCTCAGTCTTTTTCACTCATCGGAGATTGGAATGCATCGATCACATGCCTTGCCAAATCTTACCTACGTTCATGACATGAAGAGCATCTTCCTTAATTGTTTTCGTTTCTTTCGGATT
>JAYMSV010002228.1:0-11385 GCA_036897745.1 Erodium moschatum
AACTCCCATTATATAATAACTTTTGGTAATACAATCCTCGGAAATCTGTTTCAAAGAAAAAGATAGAGAAAGGCAATACATAGCGTAGCATGAGGAGCAAAACAGCACGTGGATGGCATGCATGTGTGTGGTCCCCACAAGGGCCATTTTCGTAATTTAAAAAAATGAGCGTTGTCTTTAGCAAACGAAGACTGGCGCGACTAAAGAGACTCCTAAACCGTCCCGTCTAAAGCGACAACGAACCTTAACCATAAAAACTCCGCCTTTCCTTCACCAAAATCACAATCCAATCCCACAATTTTACTATATATTTATTTTCAAAATCAATATTATATATTTATATTTGCACGAACGATTCCGAATCCGATTCGTAATCCAAACCCAGGTGTGATTTAATTAAGGAGTTTGATAGTGAAGTTGAAGTAGAAGAAAGGAACAAGGACTTGAGTTTCAGAGCTCCTTCTCCTTGTTATCTACGGCTCCTATTTTAACTCTTACTTAATCGCTCCTTCTTTTGAGTCAATCCAATCAAATCCGAACTTCAATTCCTAAACCCTTTCCTCTTCGTACGTCTCGCTGAATCGTCTATAAGATCGTTCTCGATCGGGGTTGGATTGGGTTCTCAGCAACAATCGAATCTCTATTTTATATCCCCGATCTCTCGAGAACTGTGAACGGGAAGCTATTTTGAGCTTTTTCTGATCTGGGTTGTGTTGGGTAGCTTCTCTTTCGATTCCGATTCCTTGGATTTGGTGGAGATGAGGGGAAAGGTAGGGTTTTTGGTCTGGGTTTTGTTCCTCCTGTTTGGGTCTTGTTTCTGTAGATTTGTGGTGGAGAAGAACAGCTTGAAGGTCACTTCTCCGGACTCTGTCAAGGGTTCTTATGAATGCGCAATCGGCAATTTTGGGGTTCCTCAGTATGGAGGAACCTTGGCCGGCAACGTTGTTTACCCCAAAGCTAACCAGAAAGCTTGTAATGGCTTCGATGATGTCGATGTCTCTTTCAAATCTCGACCCGGAGCTCGACCCACCTTCGTCCTTGTCGATCGTGGAGGTATTGAAGATCAACTTATAGTCAATTTTGTTCATTTGTGATGATGATGATGATGATGATGATCTAGTTCTGCTGCTGAATTTACCTTTTATGCCAAATGGGTCTTCTTATAATTGTCCATAAATGCTGTTAATATGATTCAGATCTCTTTAATCTGCTAGTGCTTACAGTTTAGGTTAATTTCTTAACTTGCAATTCTGGTAATAACTTAACTGATATAGAATTTGAGTAACTCTCTTGGGTGTTGTTGTTGTTGATGATGATGATCTACTTCTGAGGCAAAATGTATCTTTTGTGTCATATATAGTGTGTTATATACTTATACCAAATGGGTCTTCTTTTAACTGTCCATAAATGCTGTTAAGCCCTAAATTATTCTTTAGATCTGATTACTCTGCTAATACTTTACTGATATAGTTTTAACTGTCCATAAATGCTGTTAAGCCCTAAATTATACCAAATGTTTATGTTACTAAGTTATAGTTTTGATTTACACTTGCAATGTTCAGTTATATTGTTTGAGATTCCGGTAATAAATTTACTGATATAGTGATGAAGTCCTCAGTACAAATTTGGATTGATTAGTGTTGATGTTATTCAATAGCGTTATTTCTTCATAGGGATAATTGCAAAAAAGTACCCTGAGGTATCCATTTTTTGCAACTTGTAGCCTATTCTTTGATAATTGCAAAAAAAAATACCTTGAACTTGTCTATTTATTGCAATTTGTATAAAGATGACGATTTTACCCTTACAATTTAGATTTTAGAAAATAGTAAGTAAAAAAAAACAAAAAAAAATCCATATTTTCGTATTCCTTAATCTTCTTTCTCTTTGTTCCGTACAAAGACTAAGAAATGTAAGGGATATAAAAATTTAGATTTTTTGTTCTTTAATTACTATTTAAAAAAAATCCAAGGGTTAAGTTGTCATTTTGAAACAAATTTATACAAAGTGAAAAGAAAAAACAAGTTCAGGGCATTTTTTTGCAATTACCAAAGAAGAGGGATACAAGTTGCAAAAAGTGAATGCATCAGGAACCTTTTTGCAACCATCCCTTCTCCATACTCTCATAACCTTTACATCTGTAAACATGTATCGGTCTCTTGGGCAGATTGTTACTTCACCTTGAAGGCATGGAATGCACAAAAGGCCGGAGCAGCAGCAATCCTTGTAGCGGATGACAAACTGGAACCACTGATCACCATGGATACACCAGAAGAAGAAGAGAACACAGACGCTGAATACCTCCAAAACATCACAATCCCCTCAGCACTCATCAGCAAGTCTTTAGGAGACAGTATCAAGACTGCTCTCTCCAAGGGCGAAATGGTCAACATCAATCTTGATTGGACTGAGGCTCTCCCTCACCCCGATGATCGAGTAGAGTACGAGTTCTGGACCAACAGTAACGACGAGTGTGGGCCCAAATGTGAGAGCCAGATCGAGTTTGTCAAGAACTTCAAAGGAGTGGCTCAGATACTCGAGGAGAAAGGGTACACTCAGTTCACACCTCACTACATCACTTGGTATTGCCCGGAAGCTTTTATTTTGAGCAAGCAGTGTAAGTCTCAGTGCATCAACCATGGGAGGTACTGTGCTCCTGATCCTGAACAGGACTTCAGCAGAGGGTATGATGGGAAAGATGTTGTGGTTCAGAATCTTCGCCAAGCTTGCTTCTTTAAAGTGGCTAATGATACCGGAAAGCCATGGCTTTGGTGGGATTATGTTACTGACTTTGCTATTCGGTGCCCAATGAAAGAAAAGAAGTATAGCAAAGAGTGTGCTGATGAAGTCATCAAATCTCTTGGTGAGATTGTTGTTTATGCTTTGTCTCCATCTTCTTCATGTATTGGAAGGCTCTAATCTTAGTTTTATGTTCTCTTATTTGAAGGTCTTGATCTTAAGAAGATTGATGAATGCATCGGAGATCCTGAGGCAGATGTTGACAACCCGATTCTAAAAGCTGAGCAAGATGCACAGGTTAGGCTCTAAAGGACGGTGTTATTTCAGAAAGGGTCATTTGCAAATAGCTATGGCGTGTTATATGCCTTTTGCATATAACTACCCAACCATAAAACGCTATTTACATCTACCTATTCTTCAAAAAAATTGCAGATAACTTTTTTTGCCAGAAAATGCCCTTGACGTAACCCCCAAAAATACCACACAACTACCCTAAACATTTTGAATTAGATGTAGAAAACAGGTGAGTAGATGTAAAAAAACAAACTCCTTGAAAGATAAAATTATTAAAAGACTAAAAAATGGTACTCTTTTAGTTTAGGTTCAAGGGCATTTTCATCATTTTTTGGTGAAAAGGAGCTATGTACAATTTTCCGAAAATTTACTCTCATTAAAGTTCTGTTTTGTTTATGTTGTAACTTCTCTCTCTCTCTCTCTCAGATTGGGAAAGACACTCGTGGTGATGTGACTATTTTGCCAACTCTTGTAATAAACAGCAGACAGTATAGAGGTTTGAATTCAGCTGTTCTCATTATCATAGTAATTAATCATTCATGAAGTAAGTGCTTACATTATCTGAGTTTCTATTGGTTCCAGGAAAGTTGGACAGAGGGGCAGTTCTCAAAGCCATATGTGCAGGTTTTGAGGAGACCACAGAGCCAAACATATGTTTAACTGAAGGTTATTATCTGTTAAGCTTGATTTTAGATTTTAGATTTTAGATTTTGTGAAATATTTTATGCTAAAGCTCACCAACATTTTAGCCCTCAAATAAAGTTAGACCCTAAGTGGTCTTCGGATTACAGTGTTAACGGTTGAGATGATTCCAAACTTCAAGGTTGGAACCTTCTGAAGTAAGGAACTTTCCAAACTCATCTCAACCATTAAAAACTGTAAACAAATGGACACAGATGGTTTCCAGTTTTCACTCCAACTTTTGGTTTTCACCTATTGTTAACCCCTCTCTCTAAGTTAACAATCAGGTGAAAACTCATCCTTAAAATAGAAACTAGGAACCGCTAACACCCGTTGGATTTTAAGATTCAATGGTTGGGATTAAATTATTCGTTAATGTCATGTCCATAATTTTGTAAAAATTTAATGTCTTGTATTCTGTTATGCAGATGTAGAAACAAATGAATGTTTAAACAACAATGGGGGATGCTGGGAGGACAAGAGTGCTAACATAACTGCTTGCAGGGTACCTCATAATCTCATCCATCCTCACTGAGTCGTAGTTTTGTTGATATTTATTTTTAAGCCCAACATCAAGTGGATTATCTTCTTAATCTCACTCCTGATATGTTTAAATTTTGTTGTTTAGGACACTTTTCGTGGTAGGGTTTGTGAATGCCCTATTGTCCAGGGAGTGAAGTTTCTCGGTGATGGTTATACTCATTGTGAAGGTAAAATGCTTTTTCTATTCGAGTTTAGATTCGATCTAGTGCATGAAAAATACCATGGAATTGCTGAAATTGTTCGATATTGTTACTATATGATCATTTTATAGTGCTTAATTTGTTTAGATTCTCATGCATGTACATTTGTCTTGCTTTGCTTGAACAGCTTCAGGAGCTTTACGTTGTGAGGTGAACAGTGGGGGATGTTGGAAGAAGACTGCTGGTGGCAGGACTTACTCTGCCTGTGTTGTAAGTTGCTCAACCTTTTTTTTTATCAGCAGTTATTTAAATGTGTCGAGATTTGGGCTCAAGACCGCCCCTTATGTAGAAGACATGTCTGTTTGTGTCACTTGACCCAACTGAAGTTGGTGAGAAGTAAGGCTTCAGGGATACAATCAACAATTATTTAAAGGGATAATCTCACAGAAGTATACTGAACTTGTCACATTTCTCACTTAACTACACTAACTTTTAAATATACCCACTTAACTACACCCAATACTCAACTTCCATTTTTTCTCCCTTTATTTTGATAATAATTGACAGAAACACCCCTACAACAATTTAGGGAACTCGAGTAAGGATATCCGTCTACCGTTAATTTTATTTATTTATTACTGTAAAGATAGTTATTACAGATTAATTTCTCGATGGGAAAATAGAGTGGAGAATCAAGCCAAATAGAGTAAAGTGAGAAAAATTGAAAGTTCAGTGTAATTTGATGAGAAAATTTAAAAATAAGAAATGTGACAAGTTTAGTATGATTTTTTGAGATTATCCCTTATATAAAAATCGAGCTCAAGACTACCCTTTTATAGAAGGGCGGTTTATTTTTGCCACTTAACCCAGCCAGAGTTGATGAGACAAGCTCATAAAGGTTCAACTGAAGTTGGAACGAAATAATGCTTTCAAATACTGCTGTTAGGGCTCACTTTGATTTCATTGACCTAAATTTAAGTGTTTGACCGATTGGTAATTAATGGTATCGTTTCTCTTTCGAATTCTTCAGGACGATGACTCAAAAAGTTGCAAGTGTCCCCCAGGATTCAAGGGCGATGGAGTCAACTCCTGCGAAGGTATTAGCTTCGAAATTGTTTCTTGTGAGGAATTGGTCAAATTGTCTGTAACTCTGACTAACGTCGACCGCTTTCAGATGTGGATGAATGCAAAGAGAAGCTCGCTTGCCAGTGCCCGGGCTGCAAGTGTAAGAACACGTGGGGAAGCTATGAATGTAGCTGCAATGGAGGCATGTTGTACATGCGAGAACATGACACGTGTATAAGTGAGTTCAGAAAAAATCACCCAATGTTGTACTAGCCTAGATTGCTAATCTTGTCTGTAACGCAATTAATGTGATGGTTTTGTTTTCTTTGTTGATGTGTAGGTAAAGACTCTAATACACAAGTTAGCTGGAGCTTTGTCTGGGTCATTATTCTCGGTTTAGCTGCTGCCGGAGTTGGAGGTTATGCAGTTTACAAGTACAGAATCAGGGTATGACTTTAAATTCTGTCTTTTCTGCTATCTGGTACAAATAATTATTATCCGAAGGGTTTAGTAGAAAATCACTCTCAAAATGCCTAAGCACGTCTTTATTTACCAGACGGACGGTGTAAGATATATTTTCTAGTTTTTAGTTTAAGAAGTGGTATTTAGCTAAAACTCGTCCATAGTTATTACAAACCGATTCATTGAGGATTTGTATTGTGAATTAACTTGGCTTATTATGGGTCTTTTTGTGCAGAGATACATGGACTCGGAGATTCGAGCGATCATGGCACAATACATGCCGTTGGATAATCATGCAGAGATCCCTAACCATGCTTCTCATGGGGTCATATAAAAAATATGTAGTTTTCCTAGGATGTTTTCATAATTTTAATTCTCACATTTGGACCGTTGTCAATTTCCTATGTATACCCCTGGTGTAAATTTTACATTTTGACTGGTGCACATAATTATCAATAACACGTTGTGACTGGAAATATAGGCGGAGCTTTCTTACATGAAGCTAGGTGTGATCATTTAATTGAAAACCTAAATACAAGTATTGATAAATAAATATCAGTCTAATTGATTTTTTATTTCATATCCTAAAACAAAATAATCAGTTTTAATCTTGACTAAACATACTATAATCTTATGTTCGATCACCTGTACATAGTATTACTCTTTTCTTTAACCAAAACACTGTACACAAGTACCATTTAATTATTTCAAAAAAAAAGATTCATTAGTTTGATTTTTAAGGTAAATCAATTAAAGGCTTATCAGACATTTCACTTGTTACCAAGAATTATTAGACTAGTACTTCACATGTAAAAGATAGTCCATTTTTAATCCCAAGATTATTTAGATACGATATTTTGATAATATTGAACTCTACTTAAAAGAGGCGCTTAAGTGGGCTAAGGGCAACGAGTGGTTTTCAAGGGTCATAGAAACGGACTGTCAAGATTAACACTGGCGGTTAACGGTAAGTTTATTATGTTGTCTCCTATTGGTGAGCATACCGGGAGTAGAGTTACAGTTCATCAAAAGGAAGCGAATAGGGGTGCTCATTTTATTGCTAGAAATGCTCTTGCATGAGCCTTAGAGTTGTAGTCTGTTTTATATATTCCGAACGATCTGTCAGACATTGTATCTTTTGATCTTTATCAATGAAGTAAGGTGTTTTTCAAAAAAAAAAATTGAACTAATATAAAAACATTTTGATTAATTTGTAATAGTTGAAACCAAACCTAATTTTCAGCATTAATCTGAAAAACCTAAACAAATAAACCGAATAATTGGAAAGATCAAATCATCTCTTTTATGATATTGAGTTCCATTACGATCGAATACAACTCGCCCGTTTAAGGTTACTATGGTAAGTGCAAGATGGAGCACGCAAATAAACAAGGCATAGAGATAAATAAAAAGGATTCTTGGAACATCAACTGTACACATGAAGAGACGACAATGTAGAAAGGGAACAAATCCTAAACATCACATAGTTGACGATTAAACCCCACACAAGTGTAGTCCACTATGCTTCTCATGTAGGAGTCTTTCGTAAATGATTCACTTCATAGCGAATGAGCAATCTGGGGAAGGGAAGAAACATCAAGCTAACCTCTGAACATATGCATCAGTTTTCAGTCTTGGGTTTGGGAACTGAGCCTTTTGAGTGCCCCTCCTTTCTAGTTTGCACGATCCTATACACATAGAATGCTGCCACTCCGGCACTGCACAAAAAGAAGCAACTCTTACGAATTCTAGATGATTTGAAAGGAAATGTCATTCTGTATATTATAGTAACAGAAATTGCTTAAAAAATAAACATTTTGCTCATAGATGTATGTTGTAAAAGTAAATTACATATTATTTTCTTAATGATGCCCTGTATTTCATTAAGAGTTTTGATCATGGATGTTTTTGGTTATGAAGAGATGATTGCAAAAAAAGACCCTGGGGTATTCATTTTTTTTTACAATTTGTAATTTGTAACCCTCTTCTTTTGTGATGGAAAATAGGAGCCCTGGATTTGTATTTCTGTTGCATTTTGTATCAAAATGGCGATTTTATCCTTGAAAGTTAAATATATAAAATAACAAGTAAAAAAAAAAGGCGAGTTCATAGCACTTTTTGCGATTATCAAACAAGAGTGTTACAAGTTGCAACAAGTGAATACCTTGTGATATTAATGTACTTTGTTCCCATCTTTGAAAACACAAACCACCAAATATAAAATAATATAAAACAGATTAACTTAGAAGTTAGAACACAAAAGAATCATTGGAACCTGATGAAGAAGCTCAAATAATTCAGGAGTGAATGTTTCTGTAAGAGCGAAAAAGGAAACAAGAAATGTCAGAAATATAATAGTCATCACTTTAATCAGTACTCAAACTCGTAAAAGTATGAAGGAGAATTAAGGTCTGGCCTCCTACCTGAGACACGAAGTATATCGCCCTTAGAAACAATAGACCAGATATTGCTGCATAGCCAATAGTCAAGTAGGAGAATGAAGTCAAAAATCACTTAAAAGAACATAAAGCTATGCCTCAAGAAAAATAATTAAGGTTCTCAACATGTAAGCTCAGAATAAACTTAGATTGCTTCAATTGCATGTCCATGAAAAAAGAATAGTGATAATTGTAAATAAGTACCATGAGATGTTCATATCTTAGGTTTCCCAACTTGTGTTTCAAAAAGAGCAATGACACAAATAAAATGGTGAGAAACGAATTTTCCCATATGGAAGCACAGTATGTCTGATTGTCTGGTACTAACCTGCCTGTCCTTTCAAGACCACATCAAAGGATTCTCCTTGTTTCTGTGCTTTTAAACTTGATATACTCAATGACAAAAGAGCAATACCAGGTATAATACCAAACCTAATAGCTGAAATACTGCCTGTTACCATGAAGGAAAGAAACCCGCCAAGAGAAAGGAGCAAGCCTGCAAAACATAATTAATTAATAGCATGATAACACCGAACGGTAAAATTAAAAAAAAAGAAGTAACAAATACAATAACCATACATCAGAAATCAGAATCCTCTGATATCCATCATGTTTTTTAGGCAAACCATGTAAGCAAAGCATCATTCAGATCAAACAACTTGTATATTAAATCTATTCAATTATGGGGCTAATTTTTGGTCCGGTTGCATCATCTCTCTCATGCACACAAACTGACTCAATTTAAATGATCTCAATACAGGCAGAAAATAATAGAACACTACACATACCATATGGTATCCCGACGCTGAAGTCACGGACTGTGGAGATATCATTCACATCATCAATAGAGGAAGTAAATGTGTTGACAACCTCCTTAACATGTTCAGGGGTATTCTCAGTCGCTGTTGAGATGTATGTTTTGCCTTCTTCACTAATTTCCTTTGCTATGACACTGAAATCATGCCTCGCCTTGTCTGCTTGAATTTTCAACCGTTCAGCCGTTTCTTTTAAAACGACTGCTGCTTTCTTAGAGTATATATCATAGGATTCTTGAGATATGTTTTGCATCTTTAAGGCTTGTTCTTTGAAAGATGCTAGAGCCTCTTTCCATGCTTCTTGTGATTCTTGAGCTTTAAACTCTATGCCTTCTTTATCCTTCTCCACCTCGATATTTGAATGTTCCTAGAGATCAAAATTTGAAAAACCATCAATGGGGAACTTCAAAGCATATGCAATGTAAATGACAGAAAAGGAAGTAACAGGCACTTAACCACCATTTCATAGCTTTGATATATCATACTTCTTAAATGTCAAACTCCCTAAAAGAACACTACTTATTATTTTCACACGTTCCCAAAGCTTAAGCCAAACAAGTCCATGATCCATCACATAAAACACAACTTCCGAGATGGCCAAGTCGATTTTAAAAGACAATAGTAGGTCACAACGAACGAAGAGAACAATATGCAGCCAATGCATTAACCTCAAACTCTTGCAGACACAAAAAAAGAAAAACTAAATACTGCACCAAGGAAAATTAGATTTCATTTCGAAAACTAAAACGAGCCTATGGATGAAATCAGAACTAAACAGCAAGGAATCTATGAAAAGGAGCTAACTTTAAACTGGGGTTTTGACAAAATACATTATAATATGCAATGAAAGCAAAGCATATTCAAATTTTGGTAACCCAGAAAGGAATCTGAACAGAAAAATAAGCAAATAAAGCCTGTAACTACCCAATTTCTAAAACTTCACAAAACACACAAAAAAATACTAATCCCTAAGACTTGTAATCACAGAATCAAAAACTGCAAATAGCTAAATTTCAAACGAATTCAAGCATACACCGATCCCATTGCTCCTGAAGAACAAGCCCTCAAAAAAATCAAACAAGAGCAATCAAACACTACAGTACAGTACACCCAGAGCAAAACATACTGTGAAGTCTCAAATCGAAGCAAAATCAAACAAATTCGCGAGTCGGAGAGATAGATAACCGACCACTTCCTCGTGAGAGGCAGCGAAAGGCACAAGCAAGGACGGCTTGTAAGAAATCCGAGACAGAGAACCCAAGCCCAGCCCTCGGGGCGTAGCAGCGGTTACAGTTCCGGCCACATCTGAGGATCGGAAACAGAAAGGACCGACCAAATAGTCGAATCTCAGCGACGACACAGACGGGGTCAGAGAATTAGACAAAAGCCTCTTCGACGGCAGAGAAGCACAGCTAGGGTTCGCGAACGAAATCGGCACCATTCTTCACAGGGAGAGTGAAATTGAAGAGACGAATCTGAGTTTGGGGGAGGAGAAAAGGGTTTCGAGGAGGGAGAGAACAAAGCAATAGAGTTCGAATTTGGGCACACAGTGTACTGAATAAGAAGAAGAAGGAAGAAGAAGAAATGTGAAGGAGACGAAAAACAAAAAGAAAATGGGAGAGAGAAACGAGGAGCTGTAATGCTTAGGTGACACGTAATCACAACACGCCATTCGAGCCCCACCGAATCTTCGCTACGTGAAACGTGTCCTCTCCTTTGCCGCTCCACTTGGATCCCAACGTTTTTTTTTTATTATTATTTTTAGGACCTAATAATTATATAGGCTTTACTCAAATAAAAACAAATCGTTCGAATCAATCTATAAAGTCGATCCTTTCAAAACAAAAAACTCGAAATATAATGAATTCAGTCAAAGATGATCAAAATATGGATGTGGGTTTAACATATTAAATTTTATGGATAATTAAAAAAAATATTTTGATGTATTTTTTTGCCACTTTAAATTATTATTTTTAATAATTATCATGATATTTGTCTTGATCTAACGGTTATTTCACTTTCACAATTTTAACTGAAAATATAATAAATAAAATACAATTAATCTAGATTTTCACATCTCACCATTATCTTCTTGTTTGTATCACATTGTAATAAGTAATTCAACTGATATGAAGCAGAGGAGGACATTCCGGCTAAAATCACGACGCGTCATCGCAAGCCTCCAAATCGAAAGACTCACCAGGCTCC
>JAYMSV010002229.1:0-11385 GCA_036897745.1 Erodium moschatum
TCAGGGAGGAGAGAGAGTGCCAAAAAAGGCCTCCTACCATGGCAGCATGGCTCCTTGACACTAGTAGTGTCAAACCATTGGGGATGCCCTAAGAAGAAGCTACCTTAAACTCAATATCGATCCACGAATCAAACATCATGAAATTTGATCGTAAAACATGCAGCTTGTGATAAGGATGATATGAACTAGATAAGAAACACCCTAAGATTTATAATGATAATTATTAAAAGCATCTCTAGTCTTTATTCTTTAATAAGGTTGTTGACTGATAGTACTGAATAAAAAAAATATTAAATCTGCTTCTCTCTCCTCTATCAGTCAGACTGATATAATTTCATTTCCAGTCATGTTTTTTTTGCTGGCTGATAGTTGTTGGCTGGTAAAATAAATTAATAATAAACATAACATTTTTATTTAAACAACCAAAAACACATCCACGTGGCGTCCCCGGACTGGCTGGCAACGATCGGCTGCGCTCTTGAGGCAGTCAGCGCTGACTGTCAATGGCTCTTTCCGCTGGTTGATGGTCGTCGTAACGTAACCGACACGTCCATCCGTCAACACGTCTCTGCCAGTTATCCGTCCTCGCTTCGTCTTCACCGGCACCTATCCATCACCGAACCGTGCGATTGAAGATGCTAAGGAAAAACCTCGTTTTGTAACTGATCCCTTCTTTATACCAAAATCGATCAGAATTCACACTTCCCACATAGAGACAAATGGGAGAAAGGGAAAAGAGACAAAAATTAATAAAACCCCCAAAACATTTGCACAAATACGTGGCTTTAGAACACTTTAGCCTGGATATCCAAATATAAATATTTACATATATACCCCCTCGCTCCCATCAGTTTACCATCAGTTTATCAAACTCCAAATATTGATATTTACATATATGTACCCAGTACCCTCTCAGTCTCAGCTCTCATCGATTTATCATAATATTCTCCGCTCCTCATCTCTCTGCAAACAAAACCCCTCCTTTTAAGTTTGAACTCTCAAGACACACAGTCTAGTCTAGTCTCTTCCAGAGAGAGAGAAGGCCCACGATCTGGTCACTCACTCAGCGGCTTCACCAAAGAGCTAGAGGCTCCAATCATGCCATCAGGTGCTAAGAAGAGAAAAGCTGCCAAGAAAAAGAAGGAATCTGGGGCTCACAGCAATCCCTCATCCAGCAATAACATTAACAACCCTCCAGGTACTTAGTGTTCTTCGCTTTTGGGGACACCCACAATCGCCAATCCGTGCTTGCTGCTCTGTCACTTGATTATTTTCCATTTCCCCCCTTTCTGATTTGTTTATATCTCAATTCTGCTAGATGGGTTCTGCTTACTGTGCTTTATCTTGTTTGATTTGGTCTGAGATTTCTTTTTCTGGGTAGGATTTGTATTGCTCATCTGCTTTCTGGATTGCTTTTGCTGTTCTGCCTTGTGGGTGTTTGTAAAGCTTCCTTTTTCATTGATTGGTTTTTGTGGGCATTTGTTAATTTTGGCTGGAATTTGGTTTTCTTTTGTGGGACTTGATTTTTGATTGAATCAATGGTGTTTAGGAATCGACGAGGTGAAAACCCAAGACAGTGATGGGAGTGGATTAAGTACCCCTGTCTCGCAGGACCGAGATAGCCACCAGAGTCCATTTGATGTGGGTGGTGACGACCTGGAAAAGAGAGACCCTACACCTGTTGAATCATTTTCCTCAGAGAGCAAGTCCCTGGAGGGTGCAAATGGTAATGGGGAGAGGACAGAGAAATCAGTTGCTGAGGGTGAGGGTGTTGTTGAAGTTGTTCTGGAATTGGATTCTCGTGGAATTGATGAGAATAAAGTCACCGTTATTGACGATGTTCGGTCATCAAAGGTTTCATTCGGTAAGGATGACAGCAGTTCTAGTAGTGACTCTTCAGATGATGAATCTATGTTGGGCAAGAAGGAAGAAGCATGGAACTCGGTTGTGGAAGAACCTTCTTTTACTAATTTGGTCTCTGAACAGGCTAATCAACTAATAGAGAAAGCAACGGCTGCAGAGGTTTCTGGTTTACATTATAAGGATGACACTAGCTCTAGTAGTAACCTTTTAGACGATGAATCTCGGGTGGATGAGAAGAAAGTGACGGAGGAAGCATGTAATTCAATTATGGAAGAACCTTCTTCTACTACTGATTTGGTGCCCAAAGAGGTGAGTCCACCGATGGAGGAAGCAGCAGTTGTGGAGGCCTTTAGTTCAGTTATGGGAAATGCTCCTGATTCTGATACAGTCAAGCCAGTTTTTTCTGTGTCTGAGGAGGTGATTCATGTGAAGGAATGTGTATCTATTCAGAATTCAGTGGCTTCAGACCTGGCTGCCTCGGTATTAGAAGAAAATGGGGAGAAGTTGTTGGCCAAGTCTAATGGGCTTACCGAGGCTTCACCTACTGAGGTGGAATCAGAATCAAAGAATGTGGAGGATAGAAAACTTACCATGTTGAATAAGAATGGCGATGGATTTCTTAATGCTGTGAAATCCGCTCCAGAAGAGTCTGAGGGTAAATTAGTGCCATCATCAAGCGGTCCTGATGACAAAACTGGTAATGGGACAGAACATACCAAAACTTCTGAGATCCCTCAATACCCCAAGAACGAGGTATTTCCCAATTCTTCTTCTTTCTTGTTTGGTTTTATATTGGTTTTAAAATGGAATGTTGAGTTCACTTAAGAATTTTGCCTTCCATATTCTGTCTGCAGCATCAGTTACCTGTGGTGGCTCCACGACCAGTACAAACAACTTCCTGGAAGGGTTGCTGTGGAATGTTTGAAGTGTTTATCGGCTCTGGTAGATAAATTCAGGTTATGATTTGTTTTTGTATTGTTTAAAATCATTGTTAAGACATTTCACACCTTTTGTCTAGTTATGTGCTATATTCTCTGCTAATTTCCTGGATTTTGTTTTACTTTATTACCGAATAGTGGGAGGATGTTATATTTTCTCTGAGAGCCATTCTATTCTCAGATCCTTCTCAGTGAGGCCTTGATGTGTGTTATTTGATGTTTCTGTTGTCTTGGGCAGTTAGTCATCTATCAGTATATATTAAAAAGAGGTTCAGGTGGAGAAATCAATAGTTCTTTCAGGAGAGAAAGGGTTGATACTGTGTCATCTATACACTGTTGACGTAGCTACACTCAAGTTATTGAAGGACATACTGGCTGGAGAATACTTTTTTATTTTATTTTAAAAGTTCGTGTGAGCCTAAGAGATTTGGAGTGTGCAGGACATTTCCTCTGTTAAAATTACAGGGAGCAAGACAAATTGTCTTTGGCTTGTTTGTGGATCCGCACCTCTGCACCATCTTCCTTATGATGTGCTTAGCAATTCATGAAATTTGTCTGTGAAATGTACCACTTATCTGGTTGATAGCATGCTATATAAGAACGTGATGTTGTCAGCAAATTGCCCTTAGATTGAAAATCTAAATCTAAATCTAAATCATGCTTGACACTCTCATTTGCTTCCTCTTTTTTGCAGAAATAGTGTTCGGAAAGGGCTTCCATTGGATGAAACAGAACCTGTGAGATTTCAGAAGCATGTAGTTCATAGAAGTTCATGGCCTTTGAAGCTACAATTGATATGATATAACAGTCAAGAGGCCTGACCGGTCGAACATTTGAAGGTTCTCGGTTACCGGTTGTGCGAACATAGGCATTTCAGTGTACCTACTTTCACATAGTTTCTTGTGTTGATTTTGAAGTGTAGTGCTTTAACTTGGTCGCTACATATCTACTATGAGTGAGATTAATATTGGCTGTTTGTTATTATGGATTTTCATCAATTTCTCCTTTGGTTAGGATATACATGGTGAAGAGTTAACAATGATGAATCATTGCACTCCGTTCTTGCACCCTACTTGAAACTCATCATTTTGTATTGTGTGCTCTACATCATGCTAATGTATTTTAATGCTGGCCTGCTTTTGTGTACATGATTCCCAAAAGTTAAGTGTTGATTTTCTGTCTGGCGATCGAATACTCGAGCCACTGTAACAAAAGTTACCCTTTAAAAGATAATATGTTGCTGAACTATTAGATTATACATAAGCAACAACCAGACTACGAGAATCAGATGACAAACAATCCAAACATAGTGATCCTCTGGAAGATGGATTTATTTAGTTTGATGATGACTATGTAAGCAAAACACTACGTGGATGTAGCAAAACCTTCAGAAACACAGATAATCTGGTGATCAGGATTTGCAGTTATGACAATCATTTTTCTACATCTATAACGATAAATGAATCACCAAAAGGCCTATTAAAGTCGGCCAAACTCTTGACCAGAAAGCATTATCATTCACTCAAGTGAGGCTACACCCACAAGCAACTTGTTCAAAATATCAATTCAAAAGGTAGACGTAACCAAACAAACGGGAAAATGTGATTTTTCGTGTGGAGATCAGGAGGAGTATATGTAAGATACAGGGAAAGTGAGGCACTCACTATATAGCATAAAGGGCTACTATGTCAAGGTTCCCGGAGACATGTGAATGAAATGTACAAGAGGAAAGGGACAGCGTCTCAAAATTACCCTCTCCTCCCTTTATGGATGAAGTATTCCTGGTCTGCTCTAACAATGCGTCTCTGGAACTCTGCCCACTCGTTCCGGCACCTTGCTCTTACCTGTCACAGCAAAAACACAAGATACTTTAGTAATTCAGATTTCTGGGTTCGTCTTCTAACAACTTCACTACAGTTCTGCCGAGTTTCTTCTTGGCAATGACATGACCCATACCCCTTCTCGAATCTGTAGAGAGTAAAGCACATGAATAAGAACATCAGTTCAGAGATCTTTTCGAATAAGTCTTGTACTAAAGTCATGTTGACATTTGGGAACTCATAAAAAAAATCACATTGTCATATAAGAAATTGAATTTTTAATAGACTAGAAACACTATGGAAAATATTTTCGCAAAGTATTCATACCCCTTCAGGTGGAGTTTTCTCTTTCTCTACAGCATCCTGAAATTTCATAAAGATCAATTTAGATACTCGGAAGTTAAAAGCATTGTGATGCACTTCTTTTGAGATTAAATTCATGATTCTCACCCCACGCCCCAGCACACGCAGTATCCAACTATAACCATCTAGAGCCTCTTTAGTTGATGTAACTTTCTGTTTCCAATGAAACCAGAAATCAGTAAGGAAAATGTGTTCAGCAGCAAAAATAGTTTTAGTAGTATTTTTCAGGCTTTTATAAAATGTTTTCAGCAATCCCATGTGCATTACTCAACACAGAACAGAACATGAGAGAGAGAGAGAGAGAGAGATCAGCTCAATTGAGAAATCACGTGCCTATTGACAAAGTATCTTGAAAGTTATTGATGACTTACCTCCCCAAGAGTAGGAATTGTTTGATGAACTATCCATTGTGAATCAATGACACCAATTTTCTCATGTGCGGGCTGTCAAACAAATTAGAACACCAAAATAACGACTCATGTTACACACTATGTACTTAGTTGATCCAGAAGATGAACAACTCTCAGAATTAACATCACATGACATCACAAAATCACTAAGCAGTTTTTCTATCTAGGTTACATACAAATGCCTTGGCTTCTAAAAGCTTAATTCCTCTCTTGTAATAAAAATCGACTTCACTTTTAGGGATCAGCATCAGCTGCTAGCTCATACCATCTAAATATGCATATTAAGAAGAGAAAAAACACCTGAAACATACGAGTCATTGATATGAAAAATAAAACATAAACCAACTAAACTGACCTCCACACATCTTCTGAGAGCAAAATCAATGCCCCATCCATGCACCAAATCATTCTACAGTTACATTATTAAGCATACCATCAGAATAAGAAAATCTGACTGTGACTTGGCATACTACACAAGTAACTATACAACATACCTGAATCATATGCCATACACAACGCCAAGCTTCTCGAGAAAAGACGGGGGCCATGATTTCAACAAACCTGAAAGAACAGGTTTTTAACAACTATTATTTTCCATATTCTAATTCTATGGATGCTGATGCATTCCCATTATTTTAAATCTCAGATCACAATTCAACAAACAGAAAACCATTATCTGGACTTCTAAAGAACCATTAGGGTGGAAACTGACATAAGTTCATCTGACCATTCCTACAAACCTAATTATGTATTTGCTATTTTGTGCAACTTTATCATCAAGGTGCCAACAGAGAGAACTTTAGCACATCAGGCCAGCCACATCAATGTTTCGAGCATTTGTTATGAAGACTCAACTACAGATTTTTTTTATCAGCTACAGATTTATGTTCATACACAAAAAGTATTCATGGAGAGAGAGAGATTACGCTGCACATGGAGGCAAATTTGGGTCACTACACCAGCCTGGTTTCTCTGCTGTGTTCCTGTAAGTGAATCAAGATATAAAGGATCTCATAAAACCACTTCCAATCTGTTATAATATAATTGGATCAGATCAGAAAGAGAGAAAGTGTACGTGTGAAATTCTTTGTCGCCTCTCCTCTTTGTCATCTCCCATGTTAGTCCACTATTGGGCTCAATACCCGGTTGAGAGATCTCAAGACCATGTTTCTTGACCAACTCAATATATCTGGTAAATGGCATGGAAAGCAAGAAGCACGTGAGTATGAAACTCAAAGACTTTTAAAACCACGCTACATATAAAGGGTAAGGCTCTACAACTAAAAGGTCAACCTATTAGTTGGGCTTGGCTTTTGCCTTCATATGTAGCTTATAAACATGTAGGCCACTCCAACATTCCCCTTAACTATAGGCCATTGAATGTGGGCTGGAAGGACACAGGATAGGTGGACAAGATGGACACAAGGATAGGCACACAAGGGAAGGAGTTTACAAATGGAGGTCCCACTCACCAGCTCTTACACCATGGCCTTATTTGTAGCTTATGTACACATAGGTCATTAAACAAAACTTGATAAAGAAGTATGGCTGTCAACCAAGAACTTACTTATCTGCATTGAAGTGCTCTACTCCAAGATCCTCATCCCAAATAAAAATATAGTCGTAAGCTGCTACAACATCAGGATGCAAAAACCTTTTCGCATACCACCTGAAAGATATAGATTTTTGAAAATGAGAATAACGAAGTGGCATCGTTAGGAGTTCAAAACAGCACAAAATACCAGGATACTTGCCATTTTGCTTGTTTCTTTGCACTCACATGGATTGCCCTCCTGGACCACTCAAATTGATCCCATTCAGTTGTACGACCATCATAGTGAAAAAGCATAATTGTGAAATTATCCGAAAACTACAAAAAAAACGTAAGAATGCAAACTTCAATACCCTTGTAACATCACAAGTAATAAACAGAAAAGCAGAATGATCACTTTATAGGAACCTTTTTAACAGCTGCATCAACAATAAATTTCTGCTTAATACCCACTGCAAAAGCAACCAAGTACTTTGGTGTTATCTCCAGATCCTGCATGTTTGAGAACATATTAGCTAGGCATTATAACTATTCCACTCCTGGGCTATTAAGTTAAACTGCATGCAAATTACACATGACTTCAATTGTTTAGTAAAATTTGAATTATTATTTATTTTAATTTTTTTCTTAAAACCAAAATAAGTGACTTAACCAAACGAAAATAATTAACTAGAGATAATATTAGCAAATAGATGGTACTAAGCGATAATATTAGCAAATAGAAACTATTTCTGTTCTGAAAATAGAATCAAAATCTTCATTTAAAAAAGAATTTTAATAGTTTATGACTGTTACTATAAGCTTCACTAGGTAGCTAAAAATACTAAAACATAAATGAAGTTACTAACTTATTCCAATATCTAAACCCCTTCTTTCTCTTTTCTCTTCTTGTATCCATCATGCTTCATGGTTGAGAGTTTGTTGCTCCCTCTCCAAGATCTCTCTCTCTCTCTCTTTTAGTAGTTATATTTTTTGGCTGATCAAATGAAAATTATTATAAACCCCAATTGCATACATTGTCATCGCAGATCTCAGAGTTTACCTCATCAGGTTCACCCCATAATCTGCGCAAATACAAATCAGACTTTGGCACAATTATTCCTGGAGGTAATGACTCTGCACCACGCGGATTTGTTGGAACATATATCTGAGAGAAAAGAAAATATTAACACAAACTTCAGGCATATTTCAGAACTACCAAGCTTAAATTCACATCATGGGCAACTTTTGTTGAACAATATTGTTAAAGTACCCCACGTTCGAAGTGTGAGTTTTACACCGGTTGATATACTCCATCTAATAACGTAAGCTTTTATTTTGGAGTAGGGTTAATATGGTATGCAAGCTAGTTTTTTTCTTGGACCAGTATGGCCCATTTGTGATCCCCCTGTATAATTCTTGATCCACTTACTGATCAAGCTTACATGTGAGGTGAAGTATGGAATGTCTCACATTGAAAATCGCTTCAGTTTGATACCACGTGATATACTTGTTGACTTAGGGTGTATCAAACGGTATTGTCTAGCATCTACAATATGTTAGTTTCATAATCTTGTAATTAAAAAGTATTATTATGTGATTTTGTAGATATGAAGTAAGAACAAGAAAGACATAATGATGTAAGGTATCACTACTTCTAAAACTGAGACATGTGCAGTAAGATGGGAGGGCTACCATACCATGAGTAGCTACATGTAAGAAATATGCATAGTAGGTACCTTAGGAATACGGCGTGATCCAAAGTCTTCAAGTCGTACATTAGGACTAGCAGATATAGCGCTGATATTTTCATTAGTGATACTGACATCATAAGAAGTCATAAAGTTCATCTGCAAGAATCAAGAAGAAAATCAAAGAGATGGTAGGTTTCTAATAATATAAAGTGAAAAATGATGGAGCCCAACATACACTGGTAAGAGAAACTGATGGAAATGAAACTCCAATAAAAAATCCAAAGATAACTCCCACAATGGTCGAGATAATAATCCTCGTACTCTCATTTGATCTTTTCATAACTCCACTGCTACCAAAAAAATAAGTGAGGGATATGAACCTATGAAAATTTATAGAGTTCTTGAGGATGACCAAAGATAGTATAAACATAATTCATACCTGCGATGCATTGTCCCTGTCTTGTTCATCTTGTCTAGTCTTTGACAGTCTACTCAAAAGGCTATATGCCAAAGAAAGAACGTGTCCTCAGATACTTTAAGCAAAAAGAAGATCCAGCCAAAAGAAGTATAAATCCAGACAGTAATGTTACTCAGAACTTCAACAAGAAAATGAAATCATATAAATGGGTCCTGGTTATCAGAAACAAACTTTCTTGTTGTTCAGTTTTGACCATTTAGATTGATTAATTATCTATCTGAATAGAGAGCCTGCATACTAGGTGGCAAGAGTGATCAATTCATTTTTAGAAAGATAAACTACAAAAAGGAGGACATTCTGAAAACAATCAAAACTATGTTCTAAAGGTATTAGAAGCGCAGATGTAATCTAGGAAGCACAATCATTATTATACGTTGTGCTTTCTAACTAATGGAACTAATTTGACAAATACATGTATGGCCAAGAACTGCACATGTATTTGTACCACCAAATAATTTAAGTCAGCATCATTATTCATTACGATTCAGTGCCACCATAATCTAATTTCACTGCCCCTTTGCAGTGTGTAAATCACATTAAGGCTGCTTCAGGACGGACCATCCCTAAAACAAATTACCGGGCATTCCTTACATATATACAACGCAACACTAAGGTAATCAAGAAAAAGTTTAGAGAAGATAGTCACTCAGTTCATGATCTCAATTTGAGGGATCAAAGGTGAAGTCTAGCAATAAATAAGCCCAAACCTCCATTTAATTTCCAGATTCAACAACAAAGTCTAGCAATAAACTAATCCAACACTCACATGGCCAAATGGTGTACTACACAGAACAAAGCTCCATCATCTGAAATTTGACAGTGCTCAGAGCCAGGAAAAATCGAGTTTTTACAGTACCCAGTGAGACTTGATTGTTATGAGAACACAATAACTGCAACAAAAACATTAATTTCACATTAACAAAAAAACTTCAATGATTCAGTAACAGCCACTTTCACAACTCAACGAATCTCGAGAATCTAAAGCAAACCGAACAAAAATCTCTTGAAACCACGCAACCACTCATCAATTAGATCGAGAAATAGACGAGTGGTAGAGAAATGGTCTCCAATCACGACTGAACAAGACTCACAGTGAAAAACAGGGGAGCTGGGGATCGAAGAGTGATGCCCGAAGAAGACGAGAAATGAAACATTGGATACGGAGATGAGAGAGATCGAGCTCTAACCTTGCAGCGTTAGGGCAGAGACGGGGAGGTTGACGGGGGCGAGGCCGGCGGGGGGGAGCGCAAAGGAGGGACGATTGGGGATTTTTCCGGGTTGGCGTTACTGTTAAACTAAATAAGCAAACGCTACATACATGTGTGAAAGTGACACGGTACCGTTGTATTACATTCACATTATATATTTATTAAATTAAATTAAATCGGTTGTTACGAGCATCGTTCAAAGGTAATTATCGGGAGTGAGTAAATAGAAAGAGGAATGGGAGCTCCCTATTGTCAGAGTACTCTCTCTCTCCATCTCTTTAGTAGCCTTGTCGTTTCATCGTCGAACTACGCTCCAGTTATTGATGAACCGCATCTAATAATGAGGCCCCTCGAGCCCCTAGCCCATCTATCGTCCGGAGAGGATATCCACGTGGAGGACATGTCGATGGCCCACCCTCCCATGAGAACTGCAACAATAGCACCTCCTGCCCCACACTTGACTGGACAACGCATGCGGGCCTGACAAAGACGACCGAGCCACCTCGGTACTAACGTCGTCACGCCCTTCAAATGTATTTTTTGTCAAGCCCCTCAGCAACGAAAACCTCCCAAACTCACCCCACAGCCATTGTCGTCGCTACCGGTCAAACATATCTCGTCGATGGCGTCGCCGCTGTCAACCTAGGAACGACCAGAAGAAAGCATATATCATGCCCTGTTTAAGGAGGCAGTGACTTGTCCTCCGATGGAAGATCTTTGGGCCTTTCAGGCGAACTTTAACTCCCTTCCCGTAGAGAATAAGGAGGAGGGGATCATGGGAGGACAAGGCTGTTGTGGTCCAGGACTTGGGGTAAGGGATCATAGGGTTCTATTTCTCATCTAGACGGCAAAGGAGAGGGTCCGGAAGGGGGAGCCATGGTGCTTTGGTCAGGCGCCTCTTCTCCTAGAAGATCTCACCGGCTTTGACAACCCGACCACTCTGCCGTTTTTCCGCATGCAGATGTGAGCAAGGGCATTTGACATACCTCCGGGGGGTTTCAAGGAATCCACCGGGATAACGATAGGAGAAGCCCTAGAAGGAGTAATGGCGGTGGAGACACATCGCCCGGGAAGAAATGG